>APFE030777665.1:1978-23595 GCA_000404065.3 Pinus taeda
TGACTAAGCTCTCTTGTGGCCCCCTGTGGAAAGAAAACAACAAGTGGGAGATTTTTGGGTTGTGTTATATTCTTTCCATGACTAACCTACGTAGTGAACCGGGGGGTTAGAGAGGGGGAAAAGCTCCCTCTTTGTTGCGCCGATTGCACAGCGGGGGGGTCACAGGGGGGTCGGCAACCCCCCTTGTTTGAGGGGTTTAAGGGGTGTGGGTAGCCCCCCTCTACGGGGTCCGGGGCAGTGCCCCAGGAAAAATATTTTTGGACCCTATATTAGGTTGGGCGAACCTACCTATGGTTTTCGGTCCATGGTTTTAAACGCGATGCTTTTTCGGTCCATGGTATTGGATGCTTCGACATGTATAAATATGTATTGTAACATTGAAAGGAATATAATGAAAAATCAAGCTGGTAGTCCTGGTTTTGGGATCCAGGGGAAAATCTCTGTGCATATGTGTTTTATGTGTTATGCTCTCACATTGTTTATTTTCTTTGTTTTAGAATTCGTATGTAGGTAATTGCTGTACAGGGTTAAAACCTACAATCATCTCTGTCCACAGAGAGGATTGCCTAGAAAAAAAGATGGTGACCTCACTGGGGAAGATATAACCCTTTCCATCCATTCCTTCAATCAAATCCTTTGACTAGTTAGACCAACCATCAATTTCTCGGCGTGTCTACATCAGTTTGGGTTTATACCATCACTTATTATTGCCTTAGAGTGCTAAGTCTAGATTTTTCTTGGAATTGGTTTTTTCCCATATTACTTGCCCACCACTGATTTATCTCTAATAGTCACACTGGAAACATGAGTTTTTACCTGTACAATCCCGATGAAAAAAAAATTCCTCACTATTTGTTCACACTGAAAATCATCACTACTTTTGCTATATAAAGTAGTGTTGATGACCCTAACCATTGTGGGTTTTTCTATGTATAGTATCGATGATAACCCAATCGTCATGGGTTTGTGTATACAAAGTAGCACTGATCATTGAATGTGTGACGTTTTAGGGTTTCTACCTTAGAATCCAGTGTGTCTTAGCCCCTAAGGTATTTTTCCATCCTATATGCTTGGATTTGTCAGTGTTTCTGATTGATTGTATTGATTGATTTGAAAATTTTATCTCATTGGATTTGAAGTGAAATCTGATTGAGTTCTAGGGTTTCTATTCAATTGGTCATCACTTTCTACTTGTTGGTGTCATTGAGATGTTTGTTTTGTTGATTGATTGAGTGTTGTTTCTAGTGGAAATCATTGAAAACATTCTTTTGCATTTGTTTTAGCTTGTATTTTGAAATTTATTGTTCGTGAAAATGCATTAGATTAGTTCAATTGAAAAGTTATTTTCTGAGATTTATCATTGAAAGTAGATCACATTTTTCAATGACTAAAAGCTAAAAATCGTATCAAGTGCATCAAATCATTCAAAATGAAAAGAATAATTCATATAAATGCATCTTAGTAAAGTCAAAATCATTTTGCTTTCGAGAAGTTGCATTTAGGATATTGAAAAGTGGTTTTTTTTTTAACTTTTGGCATTGCATGTGGAAGAAAAAGTGAAAGTTAGTGGAAGGAATTTTGCATGATGCATTTTGTTTGATGCATTATTGATTGAAATTTCTTCCCTTGATTAGTCTAGCTTTCATAGAAACGGAAATTTTTCCTTTTCTCATATAGTTTCATCTTAGGTGTTAAGTTTGTTGGGTGTGGAGCCTGATTATCTTCTTTATTCATAAGTATCGCTGCATTGGATGACATTATGTAATGTGGTGGCAACTCTAGCTATTTATGTGTGCTGCCAGGGGGGTCGAGGGGGAGTGATGTGTGTAGTCAATTTGGGCCATTCATTAGGCAAAAATCTGACAGTAGAAATTATGTTTAATTTAGGGTTTTTTTCCCTTGAAGGAAACCCCTCGCAATATATGATGGAATTTTATTGTGTCTATGGAGATGTGTATTCTGAGCGATAAATTGAGAGGATATTGTGTGAGAGTGAAGAGGGAATTACAACGAATTTGCTCTAGGTTGTATCTCTTCATTTTGCTGGATAATATAAAAGGAAGGAATGGTTGCTTCTCTATGGATATAGCCCTAATAAGGTGAACCACATATATCTGTGTCTCTCTTGTTTTATGCATTTTTTTTCTTTATATTTCTGCAATATATTTTATGTGTTCCATTTGTCTGTAATATATAATTTTCTAACATAGGTGACATCGTTTCGAGCCTTAAAACCAAAAATTAATTAAAGATAAAATTAAAATTTACCTCAATTAACCTAAGGAGCATTTGTCACTTAACGCAAATATCTAAAGGTCCAGGCTAGAGACATGTTTTGACATCTTTAAACATATTAGCTATCATTAACTGCCTGTAGTGTATCCCGACAGTGAAATCTCGTCCCAGTATGGAAGTATATAGAAGGTTCTCCAGTACTTTCAGGTATATCAGGGGCACTTCAATATGATAAGTATATAGGGATGCTCTCATTGAACGATTCTGCATTAGACATCACTAACATGGACTTGTTCTCCTTGTACCATCGCATGTATATTGGGAGACCCCATTAGGTCACTATCCTTTAGCCATAGGTAACCGAGTCAGCTGCCTTGTAAATGTGATACACCGAACACAACATTCAGGGATATTGGCCACCATATGTTAATTCCTTAGTCTCGACTAAGGTGTATATTGTGGTTCATAAATACTTGGTAAACCGTCTTGCCTATCTTGCCCCTCTTTTGTTTTTTTTGTTGTTCTAAAATCAATTAATTGACCGCAGAAAAACATCCTTCCTCTGGAAATACTCCTTAGCAGATCTTAGGTTGATACTGATAGAAAAATTTCCTAAGTCTACCAACCAAGGAAACCCCCTTAATGGGATTCCTAATCCTCTTCATTCTTTTGGAAATACTGGTGCTCCTTATATGGCAGTTTTGTCCCTTCTTGGATTGACCATTGGTCTGTCAGTTTGGTTATTTTTGACCTCAATTATTCCGAGTGTCCAAACTACTTTTCAAACAAGTACTCCTCCACCTGAACAAAATCAACATCATGTTGATCCTAAATTTGACCCCTCGCCTTCTTCGCCTGTTTCTTCACCCCAATCTTCCTCTTTGCCTGGTGAATGTTTGGATTCTAGTAATCAGGAAGCTAAGAAGAAGAAGAAGAAGCAAAATAATTAAGGGGAAACCAAAAAATTATTGTTACTGATGCAACTGATGTAGAAAAATCTTCTAACCAGCCCCAAAAAGTAAAATTCAGTGTCATGTTATGTAAGGGTGACCACCTTCTTCGAAGTTGTCCCAGCATTTCCAAGGTCTTAGAAGTGTTTTCCAGAGGTTCACATCAACCTTTGTCATCAGCCTCTGGTGATCATTTTGGTGATAAACCTTCAACTAGTAATAATAAGGTCCATGGGAAAAAGGAAAAAGTCAAATTTCCCTGTAAGTTGTGTGAAGGTAATCATCCCATTCACCTTTGTCCTCTTATGGATGCAGCTTCCAAAGAGTTGGAAAACCTTACAACTTCCCAACCTTATCTCCTGACTAGGTATTGAAATATTTCCCCTTATCCTTCACTAGTTGATCTAGTGATTGATCAAAAGTCATCTTTGCTCAACCCCACTCTCTCTGAAAGTGAGTCTCATGAGTCCACTTTCGACCAACCATTGGTTGAGAAAATGGTATACTTGACTCCACCTTCAGTTAACCATACCTTTTAGGTAGAGAGTGAACACCATACCGCTCAAGTTCTTCGGGTTTCTTCAGTTTTGAATGAACTAGAGGGAAATACTCACATTCTTGAGGTGCATGAGTGTAGTTCTCCTATCCCCATAGTGCAAGAGGGTAGCACTCCATTCCTACGACACCCTCTCCAAGTCATTTAGTCACTTCTTTTGATTAGTGTCAACTCGTAGGATATCACTTTCCATCTTATGTGTCTTTCTAGATTACAGTACATGCTTACCATATGGTTGTATCTAGCATAGTCATAGACGAGGGCACATCTATTAGCATTCTATCCTCAACTACTTGGAAAGCTTTAGGTTCTCCTCAGCTTATCCCCATCACCCAAAATTTGTTATCTTTTAACAAAGGAACCGGTAAACCGTTAGGAATCATTCCTAAGTTACCTATTACTTTGGGAGGAAAGACTATCTATATAGACGTGTTGGTTTTCCAAGGCCCTTTAGATTTTAATCTACTCCTTGGCCGTGACTATTTTTATTTCATGGGAGCTCTTGTTTCTTCCCTCTTTTGAGTAATGTGTTTCCCACATGAAGGAAGCATTGTGATCATTGATCAACTTACATTCATTGGTCCTAAATCAACTCTCAGTCAACCATTATCCCTAAATGGTTCTCATATGAAATTGGTATCATGCCCACCACAGGTTAATTATGTGGCCATGTGCTCCATCCCTACATCTACTAATGATCTAGTAGGTGATGTAGTACACCATGTCTTGGGGGAATTGGAGCCTGATTTTTCATTTGGATCCCTCCATATGTATCCCTTCCAGAGTGTTGTTCTCCCATCAGATGAGAACCTCTTGGAAGCCATGGCCTCTTTTGGGTTGTGATAAAAGGTGATGGAGCAGATTTCCCTTTTTTGTGTCAAGCTCCTTAAAAATGGAACAAGGACCATGAGGATAGTTCTTTTACTATGTCAACCTCGTTAAAAAATGAAATAGGTCCCCATGAGCATACTTCCTTTACTTATGTCAAGATCGATAAAAAACGAAACAAATTTTCATGAGCATGGTTCTTTTCCTATGTCAAGCTTGTTAAAAAATGAAAAAAATCCCCTTCCAATTTGATTCTTTGATTAGATCTCATAAAATCCAAGTTGAGTATTTTAATTGATCTTGTAAGTGAACCTTCATTCCATATACCTGTTAGTAACCAGTAGTTTACTTAGGTGAATGAAATGAAGCTTGGGAGGAATGTTCCTCGAACTGAGTTATTATGTTGGGGCATGCAAACTTATTTCAAGCATATTTTATCTTTGTTTCAAGCTTGTGTAAAAATGAAACCAAACTCAAGCATAGTTTACCTTTGTTTCAAGCTTGTGTAAAAATGAAACCAAACTCAAGCATAGTTTACCTTTGTTTCAAGCTTGTGTAAAAGTGAAACCAAATCCAAGCATAGTTTATTTACATTTCAAACTTGTGAAAAAATGAAACCATCTTCAAGTATACTCAAGCATATTTTCCCATGTTTCAAGCTTGTGTAAAAGTGAAACCATTCCCATTTTAGCTCTCGTGACTGCCATATTTATCAGCTTGTTTTTATTGGATGAGCCTTGGTTTTTCCATTCCATTGTCACCATCTCTTTGGCTGATCATATGATTTCACTTTGGTTGTTTTACCCTTGCCTGGGGAACATCTGTGATGAGTAGTCTCATTAGCAGGCCTCTTGACCTTTACATGTTTTGAGTAGTTCCATCATCACTAGAACTAGTTGTTATCCTTTTATACCACTCGTTCCTCCAAGTGGAGTCATCTTTAAGCTATTTTCTAAATTCCAAAAAATGAAAATATCACTGAGTACTTGTCTTTTTGAACTCGTTAAATTAAATGAATTGGTGTTGTCTTAGAATATGTTTACCCCTTTTTTGGGCTGAGATTGATTATTTATGAAAAAAGTACACCTTCGTCGGCATGGTCAAGAGGTTCTCTCGAATATTATTTTCTACCTTTTTGGGTTTGGGGACAAATTAGGAAAAGGGAGCTGATGGAGTTTTATTTTTCATATCTTTTAAAACTCTATAAATATGAAAAAGATATCGAGTTATTCTTCTATCAGGCTCGCTAAAAAAATCATGATGAAAGGCTCACCACCATGATGAGATCGAGTTTCTCCTTCCTAGGACTTGTAAAACTTACTAGGATGGATTCATCCGAAGGGTGAACTTATACAACAAGCATATGGTATCCTATTCAAGCTTGTGTAAAAATAAAGGGGTACTCACTAGAAATAGTGGGGAAAAATGAAAGTGAAACATCCTTTGTATAGGTAGCATGTATCTCTTGAACATGAAACTCTTTTGCTTCTTGTGTTAAGTTTGGGATATCCTCACTCTATCACTTATCTTCCTAGGTTTGGGTGATCCATTTTGCCTCTCATCTAACTATTCCAATTCATCATGACTCCTGGTCTTATGTTGAATCAAATGTTTCCACACTCTAGAGTTGTGTCACCGATGTTCAAGTGAAGTCCTATCTGCAGCTCATTACCTATACATTGTTTGAACCTTTGCTATAGTCTTGGATCATATTCATTTCATTCCACTTTATTCTTCATTTCATGTTGATGAGGGGGGAATCATCATGGTCCTACTTCGACGAGTCACTTCCTTTCGACTTCAGCTCATTATCCAGGAAGATGACTTAGAGACTCCCTTTCAATACCTTAGAGCTTGCATGCCTTAATGACAAGTTCTTCGCATTCAATGATAGGTTTTCACCATTGACCTTCGGTTAGATGATTCCACGAGTGTTTGAATTCAACCTCAATTTCAGATTCATGGGTTGTATTTTCGTTCCTTGAGGACCATTGTCATTACAGGTGGTTTCTCTTATGCCTGTTAATGGTCCACATCATTGGCTGGTAATCAGGTGGTTTTCTAGAACGTTCAACTTTGACACATTCATTCACATGTTAGAATTCGTACTTTGATTTGGTTGGGATGGAGTGCAAGACCCTACATTTTGTATGATATGACTCAAGCTATGTGGAGTTATGTATTATTCATGATTGTACACATGTTTCTACTATATAGATGGTTGTGACCATACCATGGGACTTTACATTTATGATGATCCTTCTATATCAGATTACCGTGTCCATACCTTGGATCTTATATTTATAGATGATCCTTTTCATTTGAATGGTTGTGCCCATACCATGGATACTTTTCACATAGTCCTTACTATCTAGATGATTGTGTCCATGCTGTGGATTCATGTCTTGATATTAGATATGAATATGTATATGCGTCCTTGATTTGCAGGTCTCCTAACAATGTTTGTTCTTGTCCTTGTAAAATCTTGTAAAGAATCTCAGCCATCACTCCCTATTTTGCCTTCATTCTTTAGGGGGCATCTGTTACATAGTATTTTTTCGCACCTCCCACACTTCCCCGTGACATACCCCGAAGTGCCCAAAACATTACCATCATGTTGACTTGTACTCATTTAGATATGCAACTCAGATTCTCCCTAAAACAATGATTGAAAAATGTCTTGAGCTTTCCTTGAAGGAAATGGATCTAAAACTATAATTTGAGCATCATCGCTCCCCTGATACTTAAAAACATGATGGTCATTAGTTGCACTATATTAGCCATGCAATGCCATCGCACTTTTGGCTCGGACACCAACGATGATCCCCAAAAGGTAATTTTCAAAAAGAGGACAAGAAGCATCATGATCTAGACGCTTCCAGAATGATGAGCTCGAGGTTGTTCGATGTGGATGAGGTCGAGTTCTCTCAACTTTTCCTTTTGTTCTTATCCCTATGAGCTACCTCCTTGAGATGAGGGCATTCTCTATCTTTGGAGAGATCCTAACTCTCTTTCCCTGCATATATATTCATCCTCTCCCATTCTCAAATGGTTGGTATTTGGCTATTTTCACCCTTATGCTGAGATTGTGACTACATGCTACTCATTTGGCTTGGAGAAGGAGTGCTTTTAGAGCTTGAGTTTGGACTTAGACATTCACTCAAGGAGATCTTATTGACATCAAGGCTTTGTTGTATGCTTCCTCCTTTATTCTATTAATATATATAACTGTTGGCTTATTTTCCATTAATTTTTATGTTAATGCATCATTTATCTTAATTCTCCTTGATCTATTAAGTAGGTTACTTTCGATTATGCTATTTTCACTTGCATGTTTTGTCGTGTCTTGATCTCTTGTGCAGGCATTAAAACAATGTGAGTAGTAGGACCGAGCCTATGGTGCAAGTGATTCAAGGACTTCAACAAAGGATGATATTGTAGCATCAGAATGAGGTAGGCCATCTTCCTCTTCTTCTATTTCTATTGTAACTTAAGAAAATGTCTAGTAGATTGTCACATAGGTTGTTAGTCCCACTCATTGGGCTAGAGGGATCGTCTCTGTCAGTAGAGAGGATTTCCTAGATAACAATGACAGGATTCTATGGTGGAAAATTTATCAGGGGAAGTTCAACTTTCACATTGAGTTGTTTTTGTTGTTGTTGCTCAGAATCCTACTAATATTTCTTGTCAAACTATTCCTGTAGTTTTTTAGTTACTCTTATTCCTCTGCCTTCCTCCTCTATTCCTCCTCCAGTATCTTCTTTTCTTGCTCTTCCTATTATTTTTTCTTCTTGTTCTCTTCTCCATGTTTTCATTTGTCCTCCTCTTTTTGTTCCTATCTTTTCTTTTAATATTCCTCTCAGGCCCTTTGATATTCAACCATTCCCCCTATTCTTATTTCTTCTTACTTTCTTCCTCCTATTGTTTCTTCTATGGTTGGTCTTTGGATTGTTGGTCTCCTGATTTTTTCAACCTTATTAGTAATTCTTCTCTTTTCCTCTTGAGATATCTCTTTTTCTTGTCTAAGGTCGCATTTCTTTGCTCTGTTGTTTCATTTCTCTTCACCCTCATCTTTGTCTCTCAGGAA
Source organism: Pinus taeda (assembly GCA_000404065.3). Lineage (NCBI taxonomy): Eukaryota > Viridiplantae > Streptophyta > Pinopsida > Pinales > Pinaceae > Pinus > Pinus taeda. Next base: position 10,635 of record APFE030777665.1, read on the forward strand.
ATCCTATGTTTCTTTTCCTTTGTGCTTCTTTAGTTTCCCTACTTCCTTTTGTTTCTCTTTCTTCCTCTTAAGTGAGGTTGACCTTTCTTGTAGGATTAAATTTTCTTGGGAATTCCCATCCCACTCGTCCTCTTTTCTTATTGTTTGTTTGGCCTGAACTCCCTGGCTACATTGTGCCAATTTCTAAATTTTTCCTCATGGGAATGTCTGGTGTGAGGGTATGACCAGTTGAAATTGGCCTTCTTGCAGTGAGATGCTACCACTCTTTTGGGGTCATAGTTATGATGATTCAAAGTCACAAAATGGAACCCATTTATCTCCTCAACTTTCGTCTCAACTTATTTGAAGTTCTCAACCGTCTATGCCCTAATAGTGAGAGGGAAGGTGGGCCATGATTTATTTTTCCCTTTACGCAACATCTTTGAAAAATATTTGGTCAATTTATAACAAACCTCCCATAATAGTAATTTATCTGTGGGAAATATAGGAAGCGTGTGAGGGGTTTTTATGAGGAAAATACCTTGATGAATGTGTCGTCTTGGATAAGGAACCAATCTACCACTTTAGTGAGAATTTCCATGGCCCTCTTCGACATGTAAGAAGGGTCTTCTTTGAAAAGAAACTGGGATAATGGGGTGATGAATGTCTTAGAGGTGGACTCATTTACACTTTTATAGCTTGGGTCCGAAAATATCTTATAGTGTTGGTGTATAGGTTATGTCGTAGCTGTAGTCCTATTGTAGCTCCAATGTTCGAAATGACATCTCACACAAACCACATCCAATAGCTATGAGGCCATGTAGAATTCTGACAGTTGGTCTACTTGAGGATGTTTTTCTACAATTATATTAGTGCTTAATGTATAAACTAGGATATTGACTAAGTTGACAATTATACCTATAGTGGTGATTCCATACACGATAGGGACCCATGTCCTCAGGAAGGTATCAATGTCAGCTTTGATGTACAATTGATTCATCCTTGCGAAAATGAGTTGGTAAAATTTCTCTAGACCCTCTGTCTTTTATATTTGGTCATTCTTTACCTAGAACTTAGACGGGTCTTGCCACCAATTCCTTAGAATTTCCTTAGTTGGAATTACAAAACCTAACAACCATCGGGTATTGAATGCTTCCTCCTTTTGCAGAAACCTGTAATAAGAAACAATGTTTGTCGAAGAGATGGCTATGAAAGGTTAACTTGTATAATTCATCATTACCCAACAATCTGTGTTTGTCTTCTATATAATCCAATGGATGGTTTCTGTGCATGGAAAGGTAGGAGGATGTGAGGTCACGTTGTGAAGATTAGACCTCTTGATGTTGATATACACTCGGAAATATTCCTCGTTCCCAGGGATGTCCTGTTTAGAAAACTCCGCATAAATATCAAACCAAGAGAGCTTGGTGTTCTTGTTGAGGTTGCATGTAGTGTTCCTGTAAATAGGAGGTGGTGGGATTTGGTAGCTCTCTCGTATTCTGATTTCAAAGCTCTTCCAAAAATGTGTTACTACCAGAGGTGCCATCTCACCTAAGAAAGAGGAGATTGAGATGCACTTGAGATCAAATTTTCCTAGCATGTCAAACAAACAGTCCCACGCTGAGAGAGATGACATGGAATGATTAAAACTAGGAGGAAAAAAAATCAGGGCTTTAGAGCTCTTGGAAAGGTCTTAGGAAGGAATTATGCCTAAGAGAGGTCACAAGGTCACATAGTTCAAGGGGTCATAGAGTTGTGAAGGTAAACTAATATGTGACTTAACGACTATGGTAGGTTAGGTTGTAGATTAAGGGAGGTTGCAAAGTCATAGGTCGTAAAGGTCATAGTGAAGGAAGATCACAACGTCGCACAGTCGCATGGGTTGCAAGTTCACGGTGAAGGGAGGTTGCAAGGTTGCTAGAGTCGCTAGGTCGCATTTTTTTCCTATTGTAGGTTTTGGCCATGTGACCTATTCCTCAAGATGGCTCGAAGAAGGAAAAGAGGCTCAAAATGAGTCCCTGGGGACCTAGTGGACTAGAAAACTTGATTACCTAGAGGGTAAGCTTACTTAGGGAAGAGATGGGACTAAGTGATTGGGTAGAAAATAATTTGGGATGATGAATGACTTGGTTAGGGGTTTCAGATTGAAATGGGCCATGAACCTTGGAAAAAACCCTAGCTTTGAAAGATGTACAACTAGGGGTAGAAGAAGGGGACAGATGGCGTCAAGTAGTGATAACCGGGGAGAGGAAGAATCACTTACTTGTAAGTGTCACATGTCTCTCCAAATCACTGAGCCTCTTTTTCATGTGAGTGACCAACTGAAATGAGAAAATGACCGATCGATTGGCCAAATTATTAAAAAAATTGCACATTTGGGGTCACAGAGGTTGCCAGGTCGCATGGGAAGTGGATTTACCCTTTCTTGACTTATTGACCCATGTGACCTAGTGACCTTGCACATAAGGTCGCGAAGTCGTAATCCCGCAGAGGTTGCTAGGTGGTCATTGCAAAGATTTGTGACCTTGAGACCCGACAACATCATCAAGGTGAGGTCATGAGGTCGCGAGGTCGCAAAGTCACAAGATGAGTGAAAGGTCACATTTTTTCATTTGCGTCTTAGCAACTTGACTTAGCCAAAAAGAAGTAGGTTAGAGGGTCGCAATTTTTAAGCTCATGAAATCTTACTTCACGTGACCTGTGACTTAATCATAAGAAATGAAATTTGAGTCTATTAAAGTTTCACTTGTGAAGGGATCCAAATGGATTGGCTAACTATTAGGTAGTGAAGATGAAGCTTTGGAAGTGAGTGATAGATATGGACATAGTACAGGGGCTCTAAAATTTTGAAAAGTCAAGAATTTTGGAGGTTTCTTACAACGGCTACAACAATTGGTGATTTTTTGGTAGAACCTTAGTATCTCTACTTATGCTTGATCTCAGGATGAAGTAGATCTTTATGAGTGCTTAATTTCAATATTAGGGGTCCCACTAATGCCCCTAGGTTTCCCATAGTATTGATGAGCAGTCTCTAGCTACTTTGACTTGGCTTGTTACCACACAAAGTAAAGACATTCTTGATGGCTTGATATAGGGGTCCATATAATGATATGAGTTGTAAAGGTTTTCGGTATAGTGGTTATAGATCTTTGGTGTTGCACTATTTCCAGCGAGCTTGAACAGTACTTCGACAGAGTCACTACATAGAAATCACAAAAGTTGCTTCACTTCCAGTGAGCCTGGACAATACCCTACAAAAGTTGTTGCATCGCCTCTCTATGTAGGAAACATTTCTCAATATTTTTTCCCTTATTTTATTTTATTTTATTTATGTGCTCATTGGAACTTATTCACATGTTCTCATTGACACTTATTTATATGGAATTTATTAGCCTGGGTGGATGAGGGACCCCGACTTACTTTTCTTGCAAGAGAGGTTGTTTTTGGTTTTTAGAGACTATTATTTTCCTAAAATACATGCTACTCATTAAAATTTTTCCTTTCCCCTTCTCAAGCCAGCTGAATAAACCAATTCATTCAAAAAATATATCCAAGTCAATAGTATGGTCTAACTATTGAAGGATAGGGTGCCATGGATAACTAGAATTCCCCACTAAAATATATTTCAACACTCTACCTTGGTCACGACTTTAGGGTTGATCAAGTGTAGACACATAAAGAAGTACAACTCAACCACCAACATAGAGGCTACCTCAACCCTAGGGTCTTTGACCAGGGAAATGTTCCACAGATTTTATTCAAGGAAGAATGATTGCTAAAGGACAAAAATAAAAGGAATAAAGAAGGTGAAAGTGTAAATGAAAAAGGATGGGGTTAAGCTAAGAAAAGTGTGGAAAAAAAGAAGAAGAAAAATATAGTATAAGGGTGGACAAGCATCTGCGAGAGTTGTTAGGTGAAATAAAATTTGAGTTGGTGGCCATTTACGTGAAGGTGTTCAACCCTCCCTTCTAAAGTCTGTAGTAAGTAGGTATGCTTGCCAATCGCTTCCTTAACCTAAAAGGGACTAATCCACAAGGTCTGGAATTTGGTATGTTTACCTTTTTACTCATGAGCCTTATCCCATTTTAGGACTAGGTCACCCAAATTCAACTCATTACTACCACCAGATTTCTTATCAAACCAACTCTTGATTCAGCTTTGGTGAATGAAAAACTTCTCCCTATCCTTCTATCTTTCCTCTTCTAGTTTGAGGAGGGTATCGATTTGATTTTTCATAGTAGGAAAAGGAGTAGCTTATGATTCTTCCAACAATTGAAGAGAGGGTAGGTAAAAGTTGGGTGGTAAGATGGATTCTTTCCCATAAACAAGAAAATAAGGGGATGTTTTGAGAGATGGTTTCGTGATGACAGAGTTGGCCCATAGGGCATTGTTCATTGCATTGTTCCAGTTCCTTTGGTGTGACAACAAGGTTTTCTTGATAGTTTAGATTAGGTTCTTGTTGGTGGATTCTACTAGGCCATTTCCTTGGGGGTAATAGTTAGTTGAATATTTTGAAACAATGTCATTTTCCAAAGAAAAATCATAAAATCTTAAAGATGAGAAATAAGTAGCATTATAAAAAACAAGGGAGGTTGGAACGTCTAATCTAGTCACGATGTATTGATTGAAAAAAGATATATCCTCTTCATCATTGATTTGTTGTAATGTAATGGCTTCCAACCACCTTGTGAAATAGTTTTTAGCCATGAGGATATAATTGTGTTGTTTCGATGAGTGTCACACGATCTCTCTGATGACATCTAGTCCCCACTATTGAAATGGTTCCTCTACTATTGTAGACTGGAGGGGAGTGGTCGACTAAGATTGTATTCTAGCATACTTTTGATAAATGGGGTATTTTCAAGCATACATGTGTGTGTCTTTGAAAATGGTAGGCCAGTAAAACCCTTCCTTCATGATCTTATGTGTAGAAGTGTCGTTGGCATAATAGCCTCTTTTCGACCTATCAGGTACCTCCTTTAATACCCATTGGGCTTCGTCAATTTCCATACATCTGTGTAACATGCCATGGTGGTGTTTGTGAAACATATTCCCTTATATTAATTGGTAGGATGCGGCTTTGAGTTTCAAAACATTTTTTTGTCTCATGGAAAAGGTAGGAAGCAACGTCCCTTTTCCTAAATACTGCTTCAGAATGGAATACTAAGATGAAGATTCGTGTGCAGCAGTGAGTTTGTTTTGTTACATCTCGATCTCATGATATAAACATTTTGATTCTTAGTTTTGTTGTTCTATGCTTTTAGGGGTTAATTTACATAGCCCATTCCCTTTAAATTTGAGAGTGGGCTTGAACTCCAAGTCTTATTCTTGGAGGTAAGTCATCCGACTTCCCCTCTCTCGCCCAATTCTTATTGGACAAACAATGATCTAACAACAAGATGAGGGAAAAACATCGTCACATGGTTATTAAGAATGTAGCGTTTGAAATGTTTCACTACTTTGTATACTACATATGCCTGTTTATCTATGTCAGGGTAGTTGAGCTTTGCACCCTATAGTCTCGTGCTCATGAAGGATATGGGACATTCATCATTGTTACCATCCTTTTGTGTAAGCATGATTGTCAAGGATGATTCTAAGGTGAAAGTGTACAAAATGAAGTCCTTGCTGAAGTCTAGAATGTATAGATAAGGGTTTTCCATGATGGATTTATTTATATGATCAAATGCTTCCTTCTCTTCTTGATTCCATTTAAACCTCGAATCCTTCTTTATCATTTTTTGTAATGGCTTAACGATCTAGGAAAAATTGGAAATATTTTTTTCGGAGAAAGTTGATTTTACTTAGGAAAGAATACATACCCTTTTTACCATTGGGGAGAGGGATTTGTATGATAGATTTTATGCAATCATGATTGAAAGTAATTCCTTCTTTTTTTACTATATGCCCAATGACATTTCCTTCTGATACTAAGAATATAATTCTCTTGGGGTTCAATGAAATCCCATATTTTCGAAACTGCTAAGATATTTTCTTTAGATGGTGAAGGTGGTCTGACCTCTTCTTTGAAAACACCATGACATCTTCTAGATAAATGACCATGCTATGACCCATTAATCCTCTGAAAGAGATGTCCACCACTCGTTCGAATGTTGATCCAAAATTGATAAGGAAAAAGGGTATGCGTTGAAATGAAAAAGTTCCCCACTTCATTCTGAAGGTCGTCTTTAAATGATCTAGTTTGGAAACCAACACCTGGTTGTACCTAGAGAAATCGTCGAGCAAGGAGAAGATTTCCGAACTAGATACCATCTAAAGAATCTTCTCCATATAGGGGACCAAACAATTATCTTTATCTGAAGCTCGACTAAGATTCCAGAAGTCAATGTAGAATCGAGTTTCACTGGACTTCTTTCATGCAGGAACCAAATTTGAGACCTAAGTGGAATTCCTCACTCCAAAAATAATACGTGCATCCAATAGTTTCTTCAACTCCTTTTGAATGAGGGGCTTTGGTGTAGGATGTACTTTTCTAAGTTTTTGTTGAAATGGTTTGACTCCCTTTATTATGGGTATAACATGTTGAATGATCCAGGTATCATATGTCTTTAGGTCATCATACATCTAGTAAAATACATCCTGATACCTCTTGAATAATCTAGTGAATGATTTCCATTCATCAAGAGAACACTCGACACCCAGATTGATAAACTTGGGGTTGGCCTTAGTCCTAAGATTAATTTTCTCATGCAAGAGTGTGGAAATTTTTGTCTTAGTATACAGTGGGCCCCAGAAATGGTTTTTCAGATCAAATAATTTTTATAGTGTAACCACACCTTTGGGCATGGGGTTGACCTTGCGCTCATTTTCTTCCTCTTGCAAGGCTCTTTCATGCTCTTCCTCCTCTATCATTGCATCTTTAAATACTTCACCATAAAATTTAGTATTTGTTGATCATCATTGAAAATGCGTAGATTAGTTATATTATCCAGGACAACGAGTTTATAAACAATCTCAATAGAAAAGCCATCACTTAAGTGTGTAAACCTAGCTATAGAATTAGCTATAGTGTCAACGACATAATTACTATTACTAGGAACAAAAATAATACTAAAATATTTAAAGGAAGAGATTAATTGCCATACCTCCTATTGATAATTTTTTAAGTCTGTTGATAGAAAATGAATTGTATTTCGTACCTACCTCGTGATGATTTCAAAATCACCAATCACCTTCTAACATTCCACCTTTAGGTAAATATCCTTCTTGAGCCCAAGGATCAGTGCCTCATACTCTACAAAATTGTTAATGCATTGGAATTCTAAGCTACAAGAAATAAAAAAATTTCTTTTTTGGGGGTCTATAAGGATACAACTGGCACTTGCTCCATATTGAGTCTTGGACCCATCATAATATAAATTCCAAATTTCATTGCTAGTTACATTTATGATTAATGTATTTAAATCTATAGTACAAGGTTCATTAGCATCAACTGAAGGGAAAATAAGGATTTCCAACTACGTGTCAGGTGGGAAGGGCGATGTCAAGGCTTGATAGCACCCAATATCGATTTCTAAAAAACACATTCCCAACTCTTCTTGAGAAAAACTAATGGGCTCATTCAGAGCCTCCAGATCGGTGATTGTATGCTTCATGTAGGGCTTGTTGTTAACTCTGATCTAGTTGTAATTGACTTTGTAAAGAAACCATAAGTGGGACTAGTTAGTGGAAAAATACACTTGGAGTTTGATCGACCAGTCCCTACAAAGCAACATGCCATACGCTTTTGGAATGTCAACAACAACTATGTCAATGCATTGATGCACCTAGAATCGGGAGACAACCTAATTATCATGTTGTTTAGTTCACCCATGGTGGGGAACTAAGATCTATCTAATTGGATGATTTTTCCACCTGTCTTATTAGGTAGAATGTTTATCATTTTGCACATATACAAAGGCATGACATTATTTGATGCATCAAAATCAACAAGGAATGTGCACGTTGTAGTTGAATATTTTGAAAGTTAAGAGCAATGGGGGAGTCAAACCTCTAAAATTTGCATTTGCAGCATTATAAATAGACTATAGGTTGAATGAGGCCTAGGACTTACTGCGAGAGCTTGTCTTTGAAGAAGAGGTAGCCTTGCTAGTGGAAGACGAGGTAGCAGGAGTTTACAATCAGTTCACGTTGGTTGGCTACCTTTGCAAGTTTATAGAGAGAGATGTTGCCCCACATATTCTTCATATCTTCGATGATGATATACCTCTAGTCCAAAGGTACAATGCCTTCTAAGGATGTTAGTGGAAGGGAAGGGGATTGGGAAGACTTAACAAAGGTTCTGGGAGTAAATGCATTTACCTTTCCACTTACCGATGCATCCTTTGAGATTTGGATAGACAAACTCTTAAGATTAGAGGTCAATGACTGACTTGAGTTGTCAGGAGGGAGGATCCTCCTTAGTAATGCATTATTTTTGTCATCTAGTGTATAATCTGATACTGACTCCTTACTCCTAATATTATATGTCCTCAGAGACCTAGGAGGGGGAGTGTCAACTATGTTGGATTCTTGGAGGGAATGGAAGTCTCCTGTGCGGATGACTTCGAAAGCTAGGATAACAAAACTAACATTTTCATGTGGAGGTGTTGCTTCTTCCTCGGGATCATTAAAATATTCCTCATCATCTACAATGGCCTATTCAACCAGGTGTTGGGTAACTACCACAGTCATGGTGTGTATCCATTGTGGACAGGTATTTCTCGAATGAGAGGCTTGGTGAAAAGTGCACAAATTCTCCTTATCTAGCTCTTTTGTGCTGAAATTATTATTAGAGGTATAAGATGATTTTGTTGGGGGGTTATTGTTCCTTTAGAAAAAAGGTTTCACTTGTTTACTGCCCAATGAGGTCTCTCTATTCTTCCTTTTCAATTTAGAGACCTCATTCATCAATTGCATCAAGGATTTGGCTAAACCCTCAAAATCAAAGAAATCCTTGTCTTTATCACTAGATTTTCTAGTTGAGGCTTAGGCTTTCTTATTTTTGGGCTTAGAATATTCCCAGGTATCATGCTCAAGGGATTCTTTAGACAAAAAATCCTTCTCCATAGCAAGGGCTTCTACAAAGTCCTCCACTATGGTCACTTTGGATTCATGCTTGATGAACACAATGATATCACATGGGAGAGCTCTAGTATAATAGTCAACAATGATAAAATAATCAAGAGCCACATTTATTGGAAACTTATTCAAGATGGTGGTAAATAACAGGTTAAAATATTTGACCTTATCCTTCTTATGGCACTTTAATGTGCTCAACTAAGTGAGGATCATGGATGGTGTCTTGTCTTTAGAGAACTTCTAAAGAAACGTTTTCTAGAATTCCTCCCAAGTTCATATGGAGGCCACTGGAAGGGAGTGATACCACATTGCGGCCTTATTGTCCATGGTATGAGGAAAAATATTTCAAGCCATGTCTTCATCTTACACCCCCATCATTTGCAAGGCTAAATAAAATTACTTATATGGTCTTCAGCCGTGGTTCCCTTTTCAAGGTCAAAGTTTGGAAGGTGTTTCTCCAGGTGACAGGGCATATCATGGAGGGAACCTCAGATGCCTAAAGGGGACTAGTTCATCCTGGCTAAAGGTTGTCGATGGTTGTGTTGGCATTATGATATAGGTTTGGCACTATGGCAGAGGTGTTGTCCTTGATGGCAACTCACTCAAATGGCAGATCAAAGTTCAAGCTCTCAGAATGGAAGAAAAATACGTATATGCAGGTTCCTCTTAACCAGGTCACGTATACACGCGGGATTGCTGATCAAAAGTCGCGTATGCATACGCATGCACTTTCATGCACCGAAAAGTGCATACATGTGGGAAAGCTTATTTTTGGGTCCATGGTATTTGGACCTATGGTTTTGGACCTGGTATGTCGTCCGAAGTATTGAACCCAGATATTGGGTCCCTAGTATTGGTTCTCAATGGTTTTGGACCATGGTTTGGGTAAGGACTAAGACTATAAAAAGGGAAGGAGATCATTTGGAAAATTTATTGACTCAACCATTGAATATCTTATGAGGAGCAAGATCTAGAATACTGGTGATTGGTTTGTGGTGCATAGCTGGATCTGAATCAAGGAGGAACCTGAGTGCTACAAGATGGATCAGTTATATTAATGGGTCAAAACTCAAGGCTTGAAGAGAAGTATCTTTATGTGATTTTGATCTGTTATATTTGGCACATGACTTGATCTATAAATTTGATAATCTAGGTTTAACTGATATTTGAATACTTGAAAAGGGAAAATTTTCTTTTATGGATATGTACGCAGGTTCAGCGGAGCAAAGGTGCATATACACGCTGGTTAAGTAATTCAAAGAAGCGTATATGCTGGTTCTCCTTAATACAAAATCGCATGCATGTAGGTTCTTCATCTTGAAGTAGCGTACATCTCATAAAATATGATTTAGCTACTTCTATTTATTGATGCAGTATTCTAGGTTCAAGATTGGTGTCTGGTTACTGTTATTATTTTCTGGGTACAACATTCAGAGAAATGATTGTTTGATTCAGTATTGGTTTGTACAAAGGAGATTGGTTGATGCAGATATACTTGATGTTTCATTGATGTTATTCATGGATCCAGTCTGGAAATTTATGAAACATCGTCCTTGAAAGAAAGAGAAGGTTGCAGCCTTCTGTAGGTCAGCACCTACGTACTAGTACATTAGCTAATACAAGAGCTAAGGGGGTTGTAGCCCCCTTCCAGGAGAAGATGGAGAACGAGAGAAGGTAGTAGCCTTCTGCAGGTAGCAGCTTGTGTATTGGTATAAGACTGCACCATTACAGAAACATTGTAAAAGGAATTTTCTAATTGAAAGAAGATAGAGACGAATTGTAGCGAGTGGTTTTCACCCAGATTGGGTTTCCACCTTATATCTTGTGTTCTTGTGTGTGACTGTCTGCTCTATTTTTCTATTCCTGCTTACTATTTATATGGTTCTGAAACATAGCTTAATGATCAACATCTAAAGATTAAATTGAATTATAAGTTTGCAAGTTATACACTAGTTTCATTAACTGAAGTTGCATATATACGTTGTTTTCATTAACTGAAATAGTGTATACAAATCTTTGTATGAATTGCAAAATAATTACTTGATAATACTAATTCACCCACCCTCCTCTCAGTATTATTTCCAACAATTGGTATCAGAGCAGGTCCTTCAGAAGAAGCATGATCACTTGAAGGAAGATCTATCATCATGAGCAACTACAAAAAGGAGGCATCTATCAGGCCACCAATCTTTGATGGGAGAAACTTTGTCTATTGGAAGGTAAGAATCACAGCCCATCTTCAATCTCTTGGTACAAAAGTTTGGGATATCGTGGAAGCAGGATACACATTTCCATCAGCAACTCCTATGGATATGGCTGGTAAGAAGCAGTATGAAATAAATACAAAGGCTGTCAATACTCTATTAGGGAGTTTATCTCAATCAGAATTTGTCAAAGTTATGCAGCTCAAAACCGAAAAAGAAATATGGGACAAGATCATTCTGAGCTATGAAGGAGACGATCAGGTAAAACGGGCAAAACTTCAAACTCTCAGAATTCAATATGAAAATCTCAGAATTCACAATGATGAAAGTGTGGCTAATTATTTCTTACGTATAGATGAGATTGTTAATTGTATGAAAAAATTGGGTGAAGAAATAAAAGAAGCTACTTTTGTTGAAATGGTTCTAAGATCTTTGTCTTCTAAGTTTGAATCAAAAGTTTCTGCCATAGAAGAAAAGTAGAATCTATAGAGCATTACTATGTCACAACTGCACGGAATCCTAACTGCTTCCGAAATGAGAAAAGGGGGACCATCAGATAGGAGAGAAGCTGCATTCAAAGCTTCAGGAAAAGGAGATTACAATGAGTCAGGACATATGTCAAAAGGAGAAGAGGAATCAAACTTTGTCAAGAACCTTCAACGGGGCTTCCGAAGATTCAAAGGTAAGCTACCTTTCAAATGTTTTTCTTGTGGAAGAGTCGGTCACTATGCAACCAAGTCTCCTCATAAAGATAAACTTGACAAAGGTAAGGAACTAGCTAGATGGAATAGAAAACAGAATGTAAGTAAGAAGAGTTATTATACACATGAAGACAGTGATGGATTTTCAATTAGTGATGAAGATGAACAATGTAATGATTATAGACTTTTGATGGCTTTTGAAGATGATGATTTCTTAGATGCTATAGATGAATATGATCTCTATGAAGAAATTTCTAAACTTAAAATTTGTTTAGAAGAAAAGAATATGATTATAGATACTCTGACATTCCAACTTGCTGAAAGGGGAAAACACAATGAAAAGTTAGAATGTGAAATTGTGGGACTTAGAAAAGATATTGAGAAATCAAAAGCTCTTAATCTTAGATTTGCTAAAGGATCTGAAACTTTAGATGAGATTATCAAAGTACAGTGTTCTCCTCTAATCAAGACAAGTCTTGGATATACTGAAGAAGCGTCTCAAGCATAAAAACTATCCACCTCTAGAACTTATCTTGATGCAGCAAGGAGAAGTGAACAGGTTGAAAATCGATAGCAAAAGCATAATGCAGATCACCAAGTAAATCAGGGACAATTTACTTCCAGAATGAACAGAAATCACCAAGTAAATCGGGGGCAATCTACTTCAAGGATGAACAGAAGCTACAACCAACCACAGGTAAATAATTCTCAATTTGCCTCAAGAATGGATGTCCATGGAAACTACAATCATTTGGTTAGTAGGTTTGATAATCGTAGGAATTTCTTCAATGGCCAATGTTTCTCTTGTCATAACTTTGGACGCAAAGCTGCTCAATGTGTTTCCTACAAGACCATCATGACTAGAGAAGCTAAAAAACAAAGGAGTATGACTGGGATCATGAAAAGGACCTACAATAACTTTTCTGCTCTTGAGAATGAAATAGAATGTTCTATTTGTAACAACTTCGGTCATGAAGATTCTGAATGCAGGAGTAG
>APFE030777666.1:1804-19256 GCA_000404065.3 Pinus taeda
AACAAGACAATTAAGAGCAATCCTTCTCTAAACATGCATTTACCATACAAGAAATCAAGTGTTTAGATCCTACTTGTAGTCCAACGTTGTTGTAGTGGTCCAGCCTCGTCGATCCGGATGAGCTCCTCCTTCACTTCGAAATCTGCATTCACTAACAATCAAACAATTAAATAGCACCTGAATATCTCATAAAATAAAAAATATTCAACATACAGACCAAGGAGTATATGAAACAACTCATTAATAACAAATTGTTGAGAAGAATGGACTTATTTGTATTAATAGGAAACAGAAACCATTACAACCTGAGCCTTGGTGTTGTGCAAGTTCCTCCCAGGGTCCAGCAAGAGTTTTCCTTTACTTTGATAAGCTCACCCACTTCCAAATGAAACAAGAAAGGATGGCAATCTCTCCTCACAAGCTTCTACAAAGAAGTCCTAATTCCAGCAGCATCTACCCTTTGGAATGTTCAGCTTTCAACCTCCCCTCCTCTAGCCCAATGCCTGTATTTATAATGCTCTAGAGGAAGTTAATCAGGTCCACCATCAATGGGATAAGCCCCTCTTTGGATGGGGTAGCTCCCGTTTTGATGGGATAAGTTCCTCTTTCATAGGGATACATGAACCATCTGGAGGCGCTCAATACACGTCAAACAAGCTTCTAGAATACTCTAGATTTGACCACAAGTAACTTTTTTAAGATGAAACTCGCGCCTTTTGACCTTTACAGGAGTACGCACCCATCCCTTTACATACAGAGCGTGCAAGGACGCAGGTATTGTGAACTTGGGATGCGTACACGCAGGTAAGGATAAGAGAATATGCGTACCCAGGGATAAATATGTTTTTAATGACTTTCTCTCTTTCTTGAAGTTTGACATGGAGAGCAGAGGTATGAGGCTTGCCAAGGAGGATAGTATGACTGTTGATGGAGCCATACTAACTGCAGATAGTCATGGTGACAAATTTTAGTGTAACACTTGTCAATTTATATACCCCTCATCCCCAAATGAAACAACTCAGTTTTACTTTTCTTGGTATGTGTGTTACCGATAAAGAGAATGGAAGGGGCTACATGTTTAACTCAATAAAGTGAAGAAGCTATGACAATCGAAGAATTGAACAATAATTTTAGAAGATGTAGACTCGTTTTAAACGAGACAAGGTCCATATAAACAGATAGAGTTATACTAGTGTGTCACCAATGTTGTGGCGGTGATAACCACCCTCCAAAATTTTGCCTATGCTTTGTTTTGGAGCCTTCCTTGTAAATCACAACAGCTCATCTTGCACTAGTCTAGGTACTTTGCCTTGATTGAGCCTCATCCTTTGCATCATGGGTTGTGTTTTCTTACTTGATTTACTGTCTAAGCCACAAGCCAATCTCTTGACTTGGTTTCCACTAAATTTTGAGCTTGCCTTAGAGAACTGTGTAATCCTTGAGGGAAACTAGCCTTGCTCTAGCGAATTGCGCAGTCCAAGCTGATAGTGAGCCTTCAGCTCCAAAATTGAACAATGCTAGTTGACAACCAGCCTTCAACTAGGAAATTTCACAGAGCCACTCTACCCATAAATTGCGCAGAAGGTTCTTGCTTAGAATCTGCTTAGTGCATGAGCTAGTGAGTTACCTAGTCCTTCCCAGAAATGCGGAATATCTCTGGTCAATCCATGGAAACATTTCTCAAAACAGGAAAAAGAAAAAAGTGAAAAAGCATCCCTATAAAATAGGGATCTATTTTTAGTAGTCTAAAGGAGGCACTTGAGTTATTTTGGAAACTGCTGCCAAGTGTCGCTTTTTCCTTGATTTTTGGCCTTCGCATCATAAACGCTAAATTGGCCAAATATATTTAATCAATGTCAGTAGAGCTCATTTCCACATTAAATCTTGGAGCTCTGGAATTCTTGAGGAGATCAAGGAACCTTCGGTGTGATCGTCATCGCTTTTCCAGGTAAGTTTTGCTTTTCTAGTCTTTTGTCACTTTTTCTCTCGCTTTTGTTTATTTAGCTTGTGAGAGTGTTGTTCACTTGTTTTGTTGAACATCTGTTGTTGTCTTAATTTGTTTTAGCTTCTAGAAGTTTTGTTTTAAGTTTTCCATTGCCTTTCCTAAGCGTCGCATGCATTTCCACATTTTTTCACAATGGATCGCCATTGCGGCGAATCTCTCCACATCCTTTGTTTTCCTTGAATTTGATTGATTCTTGCACTTGTTTCACTTACATGCATCACTTAGTCAGACATTAGAGAAGTTTTAAGGTCTAAAATGGGTCTCCTAAGAAAAATGTACAACCAAAATAGACTTTATAAGAACCAATAAAATTCAAGATGATGATGTCAACCATGGGGAACGATTCACCATTTTGGGGTAAAAAGGTAACAATATTAAAAAAAAAATAATAATAAAACCACTTTTTCAACTTGTATTTTCAACTTATCTCCCTAAGGTTTTACTCAAATTTCAATCTAGACTAATCGTTGGATGCAAAATTTATTTCCTCATCTAAGGAGTACCCATGTTGCATACTTTTCATGGACCCTGCTACACGAAAAATGCGAAATACATGTAAAAACGTGATTGCAATCACATTTTTCATGTATTTCTTGATTTTTGTGTAGTTGATTCCATCGAAAGTATGTAACACAAATACTCCTTCGATGAGGAATCAAATTCTACATCCAACGAATGTTCTTGATCAAAATTTGAGTAAACCCATTGGGAGATAAGATGAAAATATGAGTTGAAAAAGTAGGTTTTCTTTTTTCCCTCTAATATTTGATGATGTAATCTAATATTATTTTATTATTTCCACTATTATTTTATAAATTCCTTAGGAGGCCCATTTTAGACCTCAAAATTCCCCTGATGTCTTCACTCACCGTCACACCATCCTTCAGATCTGCTTGATTTGACAGCCCCCTTGAGCAGATATGGGCCACCCTTTCCTAGAACTCGCTTTCCCTTGCATGCAATTTTATTATGAGAGCTCAAGGCCTCTGAATTGGCTTTTGGAACTGCGCAAAGGATGACATGGCCTAGCTCCAACTGTGCACTATGTTGTCCTAGGAGCTAGCCTCCCAGTCTTGGCCACTGAGACTACATAAAGCGTAGTCTCTCCTAGTTTGGGCCCAGACTGAACTGCACATTGTGCTGTTCTAGTCAATAAGCCTCCCCACTTACTATTAGTTCTGTGAAATGCATAGTTCCAGCAGGCAACCAATCACCTCTGTGAACCAGAATTGTGAAATCTGTCCCAACATTAGCTAGATTTGTGTCTTGATCTTGTCATGAAGTTTCTTTTGGTTTTGAGCTAGCATTTGCATGCCATGAGTGTCCTCTTTGTATCCAGGTACAATAGTTGTTGAGCATCTCTCTAGTAGTTATATTTAACATGGACTCAAAGAGAGCTGCATCAAAGGAAACCGTCGAGAGTAGTACTGGGGAAGTAGTTGAGGAGACGTCAATTAATCTACTAGTTTATACAAACACTCATTTATTCATTGAGAAGGGTACAAAGTTGACATGGTAGAAAATCAAGGATACTTTGTTAGAGGACTTTAAGGAAGACTTAGAAGACTAGCAGGTTTATACTAGTATCTAGTGGTCAGGCTTATACAATGTTGCATGAAGGTACCCCACCTAGCCATGTGCAAAAATTATCAGCTGGATTGTCTCACACATAGATCTAGATACTATGACATTAATAAATTACATCGGGGTAGAGCTTGCCACCTTCAGGGTGGAGAACTTTCATCAAATGCATCATTTAACTTAGCTGGCGAGGCACATGGAAACTCTTTTATATGCCACCCATAGCTAGATGAACACGAGAGATATATTCAAGCATTGGGTGAAAGAGTCATCAAAGTTTAGTCATACACCCAATCATGTTTACAAGACAAAGTCTCACAGGAAGGCCTATCGGTTCTTGATCATATTTCATGATGAATATACTTTCAAGAGAGCACAAAGACCTTTCTTGAAGGTAAGGTAGTTGTATTGGACCAATTGGTGAGTTGAAAGTCCATGTGACTAATGCCTGAAATATCCACACAAGGATGAGCAAGCGAGATTCTACATGTTCGCATACTTATTGGATGCCATTTATACCCAACAAAAATTTCTTGGCATGGGCTGACATGGAAACTGAAAGATACTTCTGTCAAGTGATGGAGGCAATACTTAACATTGCAGATTGGTATGCCTCACCCGATGGCACCTTCATCAGAGTGTCTGGCAGATAGAATCCTCCACATGTTCTACCAAGGTATGCCAGAAACAAGCTGGTCATGCAAGGGGTCTCATATCACCTCTCCAAAGAGTCATCAGCACGAGTACATAGGAAGAAGAAGGAACTATGGCCTGCTCTTCCTTTATGGATAGAGTTATACGAGATTAAGATCTTGAAAGATGAAGATGTTGAAGCTAAGGAGATACTGAAGTTTGAGTTTACACTAAAGACTTTAATCCATATGATCCCCACAATATTTGCAAGAATCGTTGTGCGAAGGTGTGCTATCCATGGATCCACGGGACATTCCAATGGCAAGAGGAGGACCTTGGAGGTACTATTATAATGAATCGAAGCTCCACAAGCCGGTCATTATAGCCACAGCTTGGAAGGATTCTTTGTAGGTAGTAGCAGCGTAGGAAGCAACAACAACAACAATAATAAGTAGCAATCTAGCACATGACAAGGGAAAGAGAAATATTACTGAGAACCACGAGGTAGAGAAAAGCTACAAGATGAGAGTAGATCCTATCACTGAGATAGAAGCTTTGGCAGTGGAGGCAAAGAGGAAGCAATGGATAAATAGGGAAGAGCGAAGAAAGAGAGAAAAGCAAAGGCTACAGGAAGAAGAACTAAAGTTGTAGGAGATGGAGAAGAATTTGAAGGAAGAGAAAGAGCTGAGAAGGAGAGAAAGGTAAGAGAATTAGAAATAGGTGGAAGAAGAAAGGAAATGTGTGATGATAGAGAAAACACTACCCATATAGGTTGAGGAGTCTGAACAGACAACAACTAAAGAAGAGGGTGAACAGATGCATTATTAGGAGCTTTCTAAGAAAATTGAGCAACTGATGGAAGTGACAGAGATGTAGTTGGGGCAGAAGCCACAGAATGAAGACATTGACCATATGCCATGAGCACCAGAGGTCACCTCTAAGTCTTCACCACCTCCAGTGTCAGAATGAGTCATGAGAGAGAAAGGGGAGGTTTTTCTCCTTGATGATGATCTAGTTATGGATGTGTAGAATCTATCATTTGACAAGTTATAAAAGAAGATTGTATAGGTGTGGAGGAAGAACTTTACGAATGATCATGCATAACCTACATTCAGGAAGGAAAGGGTGATATTGTCAAATGTCAAAAAAAATCCATCTGCCCTTGCTGATGCCACCTTAGCCTATGTAGGACCAACGAGCTCAAATGTTAAGTTCATGTTGGCCGAGAATGAAAAAATTGCAAAGAATTTGTAGGTTGCCAGGCAAGAGGCATAACAACTCAGAGAGCATAGTGCAGTTTCTGTAATGGTAGAGATGAGGAAAGTGATACTCAGTGAAGTATAAACACTTAAGAGTGCCATGTGGAATATTTACGACGAATTTTTCACCATGTATAAAGAATTTTTCCATGTGCATGGCTTAAATCAATAGAGCAAAGATTTTGTTCAAACTCTTAGGAACATACATGTTGCCATCACCCATGTGTGAGAGTGGACAATGCGGTACAAAGGGGCCCTGCTTCAATTTCCAAAGATGATGAAGCTATAGGCAGAGCTGAAGAAAGAAAATGTTTGGATGTTGATCCATAAGTATGAGAAGCTCGCCCCATTTGTCACTAGCATAAAAGCCTCATATGCACAGTTGTACAAGATTTTGGATGTTATGTGATAACACATAGGATCATGTAAATGACTTCCCTCACTGAAGCTAAATAAGAGAACCAAGTCTAGTTAGAGATCTATAGGTACATGGAGCAGCTAAGGGTAGAGGCCACCAAGGATGATTTGGAGCTAAGTGCCAAAAACATGAAGAAATACATTGGTGTTCCCATCATAGACAACACCATGTTGCACATGTTGGCATTATGATGCATGTGTTGTACTTGATGGCAACCCATGTGTAGCAAAACAAATCACTTTTATATGGTAACTAGATGAATCTATGTAACTAGATGAATCTACAGGAGAGATATCGGATGTGACAGAATGCATGGAAGTTGTGTTTACGGATGTGACAAAATGCAGGGTAGTTCAAAGGAATCAATTCAGAAGTAATGTATAATGGAAAATCACATTATAACAGGCCTATTCAGAGGGAAAAAAGTAATGGTAAAAAAGAATAGGTTGAAGGAACAAATGGCTACAGATCAGAATCAAGAAGTTGAAGGAAAGGGCATTTTCAGGTATGTTAAGTTGTATACGAGGGTTCACTATAAAAAAAGAGTGTGTACATGAGGGTTAACTGTACAAAAGGAGCATATACGTATGCACACACTTTCATAGAAGAAAAAGCATGTGTGGGATGAAAAAATAAGGAAATTGATGTGAAAGAATACCAAGTGTCAATACCATGGTATTAACCCACAACATTGAGCGTAGCAATGGTTATTTGATCCCATCTAAGAATACCATAGGCTCTAATTGTTGTTTTAGTCGGAGGTATTGGGAAAGGCTAAAACTATATAAGCATGAGAAGATCAAAGGGCTAAGTGCACAAGTAATGAATATCTTATGAAGTGTTAGATCAAAAACAAAATATGCATGTTATGGGTTTCTGTTGCTTTACTTAATCTAGAGTAAGTATGCACTTGAGTGTTTGATGATGGATGAGATCTCATGGTGGATCATGATCATAATGAATTATCATCATGTGATCTGATAATGGATATGCTAGATCTGACTGCTAACACATGCTTTATCCTTTATATGTGATGATCTAGGTATGTTTGAAGTCAAGAATTGCAACGAAGTTATAAGTAAGTATTTGCAGATCTATATGCTCCTTCGCTTTGGTGAAGGTGCATATACACACTGGTTCAGCTCTTCCAAATAGCGTATGCAAAAGAAAAAGCTTTATGTTCAGGGATGACTGATCTATCAGATTAGTACTACCGTTTTGCTATAGTTTTACTACTGTTTGTCAATGATGGTTTCTTAGATCTGAAAGTAGAACTAAATGTATAAGGAAATTGAGTCTGATTGATTGATTGACTGAGAAAGAAGGGTGATCCTTGTTTTTATCTGTCTAGAACTCTTTAATATGATAGTGGATCTTCAAAATGTCATTAACTGGTACAGTTTGTGGTTAAGAGGTTTTATGATTCAGTATCTTTAGAGGTATACATAGGTTGGGCTAAAGGAAGTAGCGTATACACGCAGGTTGGATTCCTTGAAGGAGCATATACATTCTGACGCATGATTTTTGAAGTTACAGTTAGTTTTGGTTGTTGATGTAGTGATCTAGGTTCAGATCTCTATATTGGTTACAAGGATGTGTCTGTTCTAGTTGTTTGGTTGAATTTGATTAAGTTTGAATGAATGGTTGATTCAGTTGTTCCAGAGGTTCAGTGATTGTTTGATTCAGTATGTCAGAGGTTTCAAGTGATTGTATGATTCAGTATGTTAGAGGTTTCAGTAATTTTTTGATTCGATATGTCATAGGTTTCAGTGATCGATTGATTCATTTATGATTGGTTCAGATATTGATGATTGGGTTTCAGTTATATCAAAGACTGATGATTGGGTTTCAATGATTAGTTGATGCAGATTTATTTACTGGGTGTATAACAATGATGATTGAATTTGATATTCAAAGTTTCTGATGGGTCCTGTGTGAAAATTTGATGAAACGTGGCCTTCATATTGTAGTACTGTCTACCAGGAGTATACAGTGTGAAAAATTATGAAACGTGGTCCTTGGAGGATACTGAGGGTTGGAGCCTTCAATGAGGTAGTCGAAGCTTCCTGCCAGTAGTGGCTAGTGATTTGATCAGGGGTGTTGGGTAGTGGATCCCCCACGTAACAGTTTTGGGGCTTAAAGCCCACAATTTTGGGATATTGGTATTGTAAAGGCTCCGCGAAGTGTGCGGAGCATGAGTTGTAATGAGTCAAGTCAAAGGGTAGTCTGCCTGAAAATTAGGTAAAATAATAGAAAGTGAGTCAGCCTACCCATGGTCCGCGGACCATGGGAATGTATAAAGAGCAAGGCTCTAGGTTTAGAAGGTAGTTTTTGGAAGTTTTAGAGAAGATCTAAAGTGGTATGGGTTTTTAACGGGTATATTTGCTTTGAGTCTGTAAGTCTAAGTCAAGGGTTGTAGTAGTAGAACAGGTTTTGCAGCTCTGTGCGCAGAGGCCTGATAGAGTCCGCAGCTATGTGTGCGGACCCCTGCAGCTGTGTGCATAGGGTAGGAAGTGTATTGTAACTAGAAAAGGCATTAATAAAGTTAAGTTTGTTTTGGAATATTGTGTATTTGTTTCTATATTCTGGTTTATGCATCTGTTTATGGTTTATGATTGCGTGCATGTCTATTTATGTTAAATGGTAGCTGAAAGTATTAGGCCTACTTAATTTAATTCAAGATCTATAATAATACTAAACACAGAAAAGGTAAAGAACATTCACGCTCGTCATCATAGCCGCGCGAAGGTAGTTGCACTGAACAGACGGCTGCACGAAAATAGCACAACATGTAGGATCAGTCTGCAAACTCTCCAGACCCTGTCAAGACATCCCTAGGGTGCAGAAACCTGGCTCCACCACCCTCCCATACTACCTCGAGTGAGACCTCAGTCCACGCTCTGTGGACTATTGTTGAAAGGGTTCGTAGTTTCAGGATTTGTTTGGCTAAACACTTCTGAACCTGGGTCAGGCCCTAATAAGCCAACAAATGATTCTATTGCCGGGACTGAGACCTACCTAAGGGATGTCTGATGTTGGAACACTGGAACCCTAGAAAGAAATAAATTGAAGATTGGTTGGATCAGAAGCTTCATGAGTTTGTAATACAAGAAAACAAAACCTTGCAGATATCCAAGAAGAGGTGGTTGGATCGCTTCATATATATAGAAATCCATGAGATCTTTTTCGCAACCTTCTCTTTAGAGTTGTATGATTGGACCGCAAGGGTAGTAGACAGCCAGGGAAGGTGCAAGCTCAATCAACCAATAGTGTGGACTCCAGAGTTGGTGCGCAGGCTAGAGGCATCTGAAGATAAGATCGCGCAGGCCGTAGACCATTGGATGGATCAAATAATAGGAGGGATTATCACTGAATTTTCAATAGACACAACTGTTAGCTACAACGAAGCAGAAAGGCATTTGCTCAAGGGACCACAAGGTAAGTACATCAAATCTTTGAATACCTGGATTAAGATGTTGTTATGTGAAAAATGGGTGATGTGAATACATTAATGAGTGGAACGACATGGAGAGGAAAGGTCTACAAAGGTATCGAAGGGTTTGAAATAGTCCTTTAATTTCACCTCCATGAGCGGGCGAGGAAGAGCGCGCTTGGGCTTCTCCAAGGAGTGCGGTCAATTTGATAAAGCAACACATTCCACAGTTATCATCCCTACTAATGCCACCACTCGTGTCACCTCCTTCACCTCCATCTTCGCCCACACCACCTCCACCAAACTAGTAGTTTAGCATGGCGAGTGCGATCAAGCTACTTGTATTCAGAGGAGTAGGGAATGAAGATCCATATCAGTTTTGGTTCATAGTAAGAGTAGTCTGGGAAGCACACAAGATTACAGATGATAACATTAAGAAGGCCACATTGGTAAGTGTGTTGCAGGATTGCGCACTGACATGGTATATCAAGCACTTGAATGATCACTCGAATGCCGGAATAGTGTAGATCTAGGTTGCGTTGAACAAAGAATTTAGTCGACCGAAATTAGAGACACAGTCGATCATTGGATTTAAGAAAATCACGATGCTTCTAGGAGATTTCCCCTAGGATCTGGATTAGAGGCTGAAAAGTACGATCTGCGAAGCTAATATGACACTGATGGATGTGCAACACTGCAGGTGGTTTATGGCATCTTTGACACCACACCTAAGGATGACACTGTCACAACAGAAGCTCTCAACCCAGGTAGAAGCATTGGAAATGGCGATGAGGTTGCATGAAACACCGATACAAGATCCGGGGTTGGGATTCCAACAAATCCACGTGCAACTACAAAAACTATGCTTGGAGATGCAAAGTTTGAAGCAGGATAGGGCGCCTCGGCCAGAGGCACGCGAAGAACTGTGGTGTATAAAATGTAAAGGCCAAGGGCATGATAAGGATCACTGTCCAGTATTCGTGAACTATTTGGAAGGAGGGGGACCGATGTCATTGAGACCGGACGCACAAGTAGGGCCAAGTGTGACATCCACGCTCTAGTGCTCGATTTGTCAGGTGGGAGGAAAGCATTTGATGGACAACATTCACCTGTTGGAGAAGTATACCCCAGCTTATTGAATGCAAACAGAAATGCGAGGCCATAATCCAGCTACAACAATCGTGAGGGGGGGATTTCAAGGGTGAGGTCGAGGACGAGGAGGAATGGGACCTAGACAAGGGCGCACACAGTTAATCTGCTATAATTGTGGAGGACCCAGGCACTACACGCGTGACTATACGAATCTGATCAGAATATGTTGTCTGCATTGATATCAGTTTGATCATGAAGGAGTAGATTATCCGACGTTGATCGCACAAATGCACGAGAAAGGGGTAATACAACCCTCTCCAACTCAAAATATCCAAATGATGAGGTCTGAACCATGAAAAGAAGACCCTAAAATGAATATAGTGCTTAGAAGCGGTGCGACCACAAGGGAAGATAAGGGAAAGAAACCTGAGGACGATACATGGATTCACAAAGCTCATATGAAGGAACCTGAGTTTGACTTGGAACGCACAAGAGAAAAGTTTATGGAAGCTAAGAAGAGCTTCAAGGAGGCCTCTACCTCAGGTAGTAAGGATCAACGAGAATCGAGAATGGATCCTTTTATGGTTACAACCTTTTTAGAGACATGCATGAAGTTGCGATGAGACAATAAGGTAGTTAAAGGACTACAAGAGCTTATCACTAGGTGCACAGGGTCAAGGGAATCATGTGTAGTTTGAAAGATGGGGAAGCATGCTTTTCACATCGGGAGGGAAATGTGGTTCGCGACACAAATTGGCGAATATGATATGGATCAGGTAATCCTCGACTTAG
This sequence comes from Pinus taeda, assembly GCA_000404065.3. NCBI lineage: Eukaryota > Viridiplantae > Streptophyta > Pinopsida > Pinales > Pinaceae > Pinus > Pinus taeda. The sequence continues at coordinate 13,018 of APFE030777666.1, forward strand.
GTTCGGACGCGAACATGTTACCAAAGCAGACTTGGGAATGCATGGGTAGGCATGCGTTATAGTGGTTTCCTATTCAATTACGGATGGTGAACCAACAAAAGATCATGCCCATGGGAAGATTGCAAGGGTAACAGTGGATATTGAGGGTGTGAGTACACAGATGGACTTTGAGGTAACAGAGATTGTGGATGATAATAAACCTTACCCTGCATTTTTGGGGATAGACTGGGCCATGGATATGAATGGAGTCATCAACCTGAAGAAGCAGAAAATTACTTTTGAGAAAACGTCTCTATGCATAGTAGTTCTGCTGGATCCAGCAGAAGGAGTGCGCTACACTGAACCTGTGCACAAGGATGACAATGGCGATGAGCTAGATTGCATTTACTAGATAACGACATAAGAGCATGATAGGGTGAACCAACTAAAGATGGGAGAAGCTCATGGGAGTGTGACAGTTCCTGTACTTCGGATTCAGATGAAGAAATAGAACACTGGTAGAACTAGTTGCATGAAGTAACAATGCTAAATTGGAACATGATGATTATATCACTACGGTACGTGACGACCAAAGCAAGGGAACTGCCAACATATGATGGGGACATAGGTGTGGATGAATTATTAGGTAAAGTCAAAAGATCAGTACCAGAATAGTAGCAGTATGATGCAATGGACTAGGCATTGTGCACGATGCCCTTACAATGGTGGTAGATGCACCAGAAGAATATTGGGAGTTGGCATGAATGCAGAAGAAGGATGCACTTACGGTTTGGAAGTCCCTAGCGTCAAATGCAAGTCGAGCAGCCAAGGCAAAGTAGTTTGCACGCCCACTTGTGTTGATGGGTGTAGTCGTGTGCTGGGCAGGCAAAACCCAGGCTAAGGATAAAAACTTAGGACCCGACACGGTAGCAGAAAGAACAACGCACACCACAAATTCCCTATGGCAGAGCATTAACAAGGCTATGCGGGATCATGAAGAGAGTTTACCAGGTGGGATGAATAGATTGGGACCTGCGTGTACCAGTGGTTCAATGGGCCTATAGGACCATAAGCAAAAATCGGAGCGTGGAAATGATCTCAATGGTGAAAAGAAGAGAGGAAACTAGGAGGATAGAGAAGAATCACCAGACCATGGCTCCCACAGTAGGGACAGGACGTGAGGACCTAGGTAAAGGAATTAGGTAGTTGCAAGAAGACCTTCGCTGAGGAAGCATGAAACTTCATGAAATCAATGATGAGTGGGCATGACTGAGGAAGAGACGTATGACATTGGATGAAGAAATCCACAAATTGGAAATTGAAGTCGCACAAGCGGGCCGCGAGAAATTAAGTATGATGAGACCAAGTCCATCCAGCCCTACTACTGCATTAGAAAGAGTTGCAACCCTGCTATCATGGCTGTAACCGCACCTTACTAAACAAGGGATTGTACCATATACAGAGGAACATGACACAAAGGCATGTGAAAGGTGTCCGCAGCCCGTGATAGTAGGAAAAGTGAAGCCTCACACCAGGGGTGCAACCACTTGACTATTTGAAGAAGGCACAATATCAACGCTATAGGTAGTTGAAGGAAGGCATGGGACTATAAACATGGCTGTAGGAAATCTATGCGGAAAGGAGTTTCTGCGTAGGGCCCGTCTCTCACAAGGCTCGTGGTCACGCTTAAGGGGATGTGCTACTGCACGAATAGGCTAGGGGGTGACCATTGATGTCACTATTCATGACAAGAAGGCTAATTTAATATAGAAAGGAGCAAGTGGCGGTCCATTAAGACATGAATTATGAGCTAGATTCGAGGAGATCTGCCACCAAGTAGGTACTAATGACTCAGAAATGGAGGGAATGGCTGAATTGAAATCTGAATGTTACTATAAAATTTCGTCGGGTACTTTCAAAGCAACCCTAGGTTGTTTGAGATTTGAGTTAGTACAGAGCAGCGAGCCCAAAGCTACCGTGCCACCCGTGAGTATGCAACTGAACGAATCCAGTATAAACATAATGTCGAGAGACAGAGTGCGAGTTACAATAGTTAGCCTAAAACCCCGGGTGACCCAAGAGGAGCCTGGAGAGGTAGCAGGTGCACCAGAGGTACCGAAGTGCCCACGCACTCCGTGACCACAAAAAAACAAATAGCCAATGGGGCCAGTCCAGGTATCACCACAGAACCCAAGAGTTAGTAAAGTATTGATGACAAAGAAGGGCAAACCTGTCACCGTTGAAATAGAGGAGGAGGAGGAAGATTTGCAAGCCCTCATAGCCCAAATTGAGGCACAAAATGATGAGACAAAAAATGTCTCCCAAGTACCTTCAGCGATAGAGTTACCCCCCAACATTCCCCCATGGAAAGAGACAGCCAAGATACTAAAGGACCTGGAGGCCATGAAGAGTGCGCTCCAAACCCCGCTTCTTTTGGATGACATAAGGTTTGACGATCCACCACTAGGAGAGGTACTGAATATAAAATTTGATGACTGGGACCTTGTAGATAGTGATAAGTTCCCACAGTTGGCTGCAGAGAAATTACTATAGTAGAAATGGCTACGAGGTGTGGAGAAGGCGGGGTTACTCCATCTACTGTGGATACCCCACTACCACCGCACGCCTATCACAATTTTTGTCATCCTGCAGCTATTGTGTCTAGTACATGATGGGTATCTTTCACTGGAAGAGTCAATTCCCATCACGGCCAACTCAATTCACCGAATTTCGTGGTTGTCGATTAAAGGAAGCAATCCTGTAGACATCGCTAGAAAAAGTAGTGACTTGGGCCTCGCGGAAGCTATGAAGGCCAAATATAAGCTAGAAAAAAGGAAGTGAGGGTATGTAATAGCAAGCATCAAGGACCGAGGGGTGCATGTTGTCACCCAGCTGCTAGCTAGCAATATCATGAGGAAATTCTGCGCAGACGAAGTTCCAGCATCTATAATTGTGTTCAGGGAGTAGTGTGAAGAAGGGGTCTAGTTCAATTGGGCGCAGTTTCTCTGTGATGAATTTTTGACAAATTATAGGGAAGCCCAGGACTAGGGTAAGACCTTCCACTACACATGGTTGCTCTTATCCATCCTATTAGTTGCATGGGAGCTGCCAGCAGATAGCCAGTTTCCCGTTGTGGAGTGGAACCTACCCGAGGCCATGAGGTACACCTCGCTTTGGGCAACAAAAGATGCGACGAGCATTTGGGAGATAAAGGCATTTTGGACATTTGTAGAGGTGAGTTTACGAACATGGATCAACCATAGGCTGTGCTTGTCCCCGACGGTATATAACACTTTATAGAGTGTAGCGAAATTCAAGGCAGATATGCATAACTTGTATATCCAGGCATGCAACCATCCAGCCTAAGCATGGGAAAAGATGTCATTCATTGCCATAGATGATGCAATCTTCGAAGTAATGGCATCAGGGTCTCCAGAGTGGCGTGCCCCGGACTTGGCGAAACTGTAAAATATCGCAGCACAGTAGAGGAAGAAGGAGACCAAGCTGCACATTGCGAAGCTAGCAGAAAGAAAGCGTTAGGAACAGGAAGCGTCCACGCAACAGAAGGCAGCTAAGGCAGTAGCACTAGAGCAGATGACATAAACCACAACTGCACCCACTAAGGAGGCCGAGGAAGGCCCAGAAATGTCCATGGAGAAGGACATATAGGGGGAGGTGGAGACACAGGAATACATACACCTTACAACAAATGTGACCCAACTCAAGATGTCGTGCATCTAGGAGCAGCCACCCACGCACAAAGGGACAAAGACAACAAAGACCATGGAAGGAACCCTTATTGATAGTAGCAAACCCATTCGCGATGTCACTAAGGATGCTCTGGCAGAGTTGATCAAGGAGAAGACAAATATGTATGGGGCACTCAGAGCACAGTTGCAGGCATTACAGGTGCAACCCCCAGGAATGATGACACCACACCTTGCAGAAGGTATAAACGAAGCTGAATAGATGTTGTGTGCATGCACAATGAACACTTTGGTGTTACCAGAAGGTGTCATCTTAGCAGAAGACGAAGGTGACATGAGGGGCTAGGGGTTGAATTTGACCACCCTTCCTAGAGAAACCCTATACCAGCTGTAGGATGGGGTAACTACCGAGCTTCGTGATAGGGAGAGCCGCGCTCTCTAAGTCTTGATTGAGTAGAAGGTAAATTTAGAACAACTCATCCTATTGTGCGACAACATGGTCGCCCAAAACTAGGGATTAGAACAGGTAGTGGAAAAGGCTTGTAGTAGCATTACAGAGTTGGTTGTGCGAGCAGCACTCCCCACTGTAGAAACAATTCATCAACTGGAAGTTGGAGTCTACAGGACCTAAGAGGAGGCTACGAAGGTTCAGTTGGAGCTGAACTTGCAAATCACGGAGCTCTGACTAAAGGTGCAGTCCTCTACACCCCTGGAAGTCAAAGAGAAGTGCCACCAAGCCATTCAATCAGGGTTTAAAGAGATATAGCATGCTATACAAGACTGCACTGGCTTGTTGGACCATTCCCTCTTAACGCTCAACTCACTCTAGGAGGACCCAATGCTACAACAGTTAGAGAAAGAAACGTGGGAATTGTAGGAGGCTTATGACGATGGGAACCATGCAGACGGTCGCCCTTAGCCAGCAATTGCCCAAGATAAGGGAGGCCCAGGATCTGAAAGAATGGGTGGACACTGCATGCCAAAAAGAAGCAAGGCTTAAATCATGCATCCATCCTTGGCTTGAGGAAGTGTTCACGGTCACTACCATGATCGAAAGGAAGTTGGCCGAGATGCAGGACACATATGTGAAAAGGAAAAAGGACGCCTCTGACAACGATGCATCAGAGTGTTGTACACAATTGATAGAACAGACAGTAGAGGAATGTGTGGCAGACATCCGCGAAGCGCAGAGGTTGTTGGATGGTCTCTGAGCAAAGATCGCCACACCAACAAAGTGACTTGGGACGAGTCACGATGTTTGCGTTGGGGAACTGTTGGGCAGCGGATCCCCCGCATAATGGTTTTGGGGCTTAAAGCCCACAATTTTGGGATATTGGTATTATAAAGGCTCCGCAAAATGTGCGGAGAATGAGTTGTAATGAGTCAAGACAAAGGGTAGTGCGCCTGAAAATAAGGTAAAATAATAGAAAGTGAGTCGGCTTGCCCATCGTCCGCGAACCATGGGAATGTATAAATATAGCAAAGCTCTAGGTGTAGAAGGCAGTTTTTGGAAGTGTTAGAGAAGATCTAAAGTAGTATGGGTTTTTAACGATGATATTTGCTCTGAGTCCGTAAGTCTGAGTCGAGGGTTGTAGCAGAAGAGGCTCTGCAATTGTGTGCGTAGAGAACTAGTAGAGTCTACAGCTATGTGCACAGACCCCTTCAACTATGTGCGTAGGGTAGGAAGTGGATTGTAACTGGAAAAGGCATTAATAAAGATAAGTTGGTTTTGGAATATTGTGTATCTATTTCTATATTCTGGTTTATGCATCTATTTATGGTTTATGATTGCACGCATGTCTGTTTATGTTAAATGGTAACTGAAAGTATTGGGCCTACTTCATTTAATTCAAGATCTATAATAATACTAAACACAGAAAGGGTAAAGAACATTCGCTCGTCATCCTAGCTACATGAAGGTAGTTGCGCTAAACAGACGGCTGCGTGGAAATATAGAAGTGCATAGGATCAGTTCGTGAACTTTCCAAACCCCATCAAGACATCCTTAGGGTGCAGAAACATCGTTCCATCACCCTCCCATACTACCTTGTGTGAGACCTCAATCCACGCTCTATAGACTATTGCTGAAAGGGCTGGTAGTTTCGGGATTTTTTTAGCTAAACACTTCTGAACCTGGGTCAGGTCCCAATAAGCCAACAAGGGGGATGGAGCTCCCTTCCAGTAGTAGCTAGAGAACGAGTGAAGGTTGTAGCCTTTTGTAGGTCGGATCCTACGTACTAGTAAACATATCAACTAGTACAATAATTAGGGGGTTGTAGCTCCCTTCCAGTAGAAGCTGGAGAATGAGAGAAGGTTGTAGCCTTCTGCAGGTGGGTGTTTACATACTAGTATGAGTTCGCACCAGTAAAATATTGTAGACATATTTTCTTATTATTAAGAGAAGACAGAGACGTCAGGAGCAGGTGGTTTTCACCCACATTGGGTTTCCACCTTAAATCTTGGTGTTCATGTGTGTTTCTTATGTGTGATGGTTTATTCTGTTATTACTACACATGGTTACTGTTTAATGTTTAATAAAGTACAGATGCATTG
>APFE030777666.1:29409-45360 GCA_000404065.3 Pinus taeda
CCAAAAAAATAACAATAGAGGGATTCTATGGGGCACAGTAATAACAATATGGGGGAAATAGGGGCACAACAATATTAATAAGGGGTACAACTACCATAGTAATGGGGTAATCACTAGTATTATAGGGACCCAACACATTTACATAACTTTGCTTTTCCAATTTTTAAGAGTCAAGAAAAAGCTAAAGATGACTTTAGTCGCCCTCAATTTTTAATGAGTCTGAAGTGACAAGTGCTCAGATGGACCTTTTCTTTGAAGGAGTCAAAAAGGAACGAAAGTGACTACTCTGGAGATCTAGATAGAGGGATTACCAAACCAAACGCAAAACTGCAATATACACCTTGGTGATAAATTAAAGAGAAATTACCAAGGACTTATGTACGATAGTCAATCTTCCTTAATGTTGTGTTCAGTGGATTGCAATCGATAGGGTGGCAAACACGACTTCCTATGGATAAAGGATATAAACCTATTGTGGTATCCCAATATATACTCAACGGTACAGGGAGCACAAGTCCATGCTAGCACTTGTCATATCAAAGAGGAGGAATCACCCAACCTTTGATGAAAATGATAATTATTAGAATTTATGACATCGGAACACGTCTCTAGCCTAGACCTCTAGATGTGTTGCATTAGGTTCCAAAGCATTGTTAAGTTCATTGAAATTTATTTTAGAGTTGATCTTGCTTAGAAGTTTTCCTTTCAAGGTTCACCACATGATGTAGATGTAAAATTCCTAAATATGCAATCTAGAATGATAAACAATCGTTGTTTATTTTTAGCAATGAAAATCCTAGCTACCAAGGAAAGGAGATTACGATTCTTTCAAACAAAGAGCAAAGAGCACACACTAAATGCACTTTTACTAAATCATTTTTTGCACACAGTCTAAATGAAAATTCAAATGCATGTATTTGTTTTTTGTTCCCTTAATGTGAGGAATGCCAAAAAGAGAACTAAGTATAGATCTGAAACATTTTCTTCAAATCGACCTTTCAAAAATTTCTTTTCAAAATGGAAAGGAAGACTAAAAGACACTTTTCAATTTCGAATAGAAAATGATTTCAACACTTAAAATAACAACAACTCAAATCAAATACAAAACAAAAAGTTCAATCGACTATCTAGTGAAGGAAGACTTTGCGACACTTCTCTTTTTTAACAAAAAATGACAACTACAACACTTCTTGCACCAAAATGACAATTTGATTTAAGAAACTTTTCGATGAAGTACTATAAATGATGGAAAAATAAATTAAAAAATTTACTAATACTAATCAATGGAGGCTAAACTATGTAAAGCAAGGAGGCTTCAACAATGAGATACTGTTCATAAGCAACAAAACAATCAATCAGAACTGAAAACAAGGACAAAACCCCCAAATTTCAAGGAGAGAAATAGGATTACTCAGTCATCGCACCCGTGCTTCACAGAAAATGGGATGCGTCTCACTTGCTACACATGGGAAGTGCGATGCATACTGGCTTCCAGTTATAGACAATGCGATGGCCCAGGGAGTGCAACTGAGATGTGTTTTGGCTCAAATTTACAATTGATTTCAGTGGATTAAGCTGAGATATTATGGACAGTAAAGAGAAAAGTATAGGGGTATGATCTTGGGAGGTTAATGATCTACCACAAGGGCATCTAGGAATCTTGTAAGTCAGATGTTTAGTTCATGAACTAAACCGGAGATTGACTGAAGTAGCATTCATCTACTTTGCAATTGCATAGCAAAAGTAGTTCGAAGGCTATATGGCTAACTTCAGGCTCCATCTATAGTTTATAAAGCAAGCAACACCAACAAACAAACAAATTATTTGCTCCCTAGTGGAGTCGCCATTTTGTTTCTGGGAAAACTAATGTCTTTTCGATCTGCTAGTCCCACTAGGATTGGCAACTATCCTAGAAACAAACAATCAAAGCAATTTGTGATTTCCTCTATGTATGATAGATAAGAGAGAAGCAAAGGGACCAACCTGGATCTTCCGCTTGACTCCTTACTTGATTTCTCTCCTCCTTGACAGAGCTTACAACTCTTCTCCTACTTGTCCCACTTAGAGAATACTTGTAGAAATGAAGTAACACAACACCATCAAAGCATCTCGATCTATCATATCATAAGCATTGTAGAATCAGAAATACAATGAGCATACAATGACATTTAAAAATAACAACATTCACAAATACACGATTGTATGGAGGAAAACTAAAAGAACTTTATTAATAATAGAAGAGGGATTACAACCTAGATGTCTGATCCAGCATCATCCTCCCAGCATCAAAGCCCTCTTCACCTCATGAAAAGCAAGATCACCAAACAATACAATGTTCCCTCTCAAAGACAAACTATCAGCACTTCCTTACAAATTACAAAATTCCAGCCCCTAGTTCTCTCAGATGAGGGATCCATTTATAGATGTTTGCAAGGGTGTGAATCATCTTTGGGTTTTTGATTAGTGTCATTCCACTTGTTGTTCTTGATTCCAGTTGGAGATTTCTTGGATCTCTTACTCATCATTGGGCAAATTCAGAGAGGCAAGTGTAATAGGAGAAGTTTCTAGAATATTCCATGAGCATCTACTTAGCAAATTGTCTTAGACATTTTTCCATTCTCTCTCATCGCACCCCACAAAAGGCCTCTTCAGTATGCATCATACTTGGCTAGTGTAGGAGTCAGTATGCATCGCACCCTAATAGTGGAGCAGTCAGTATGGTCCAATTTTGGCCAGTTCTAAGTGGTTTTTGGGTGATTTTTCAGGTGGAACTTCTAGGGAATGAGGTAATCAGTTGACCATGATCCTTTAGGGTATGAAACAACACTTTTAGGGGTTAAAGAGCCCTTGGTTTATTGAAATATAAGATTGGGGTTGTAGTGCCCAAATATGTCTATAACACTCTCAGTATTATTTCCAACAGCACATGCTTCAGGATGATTTAGATATAGGTTCCAAGACCATATACCAGGAAGCTATGAAGGCAAGAGTCCACTATCAGGAAGACACCATCAAGTAGTTTGGGGAAATCATCACACAATGCCAATCTTAGCATGAGTACATGATCGAGAAGCACCAAGTGGAGGTTGACAAGTTGGTATTTCCCCAAACTTCGGAGTCATAGTGGTTTGTATTGTTAAGTTGTCTCTAGCCTATTTTGTCTCACATGGGTACATGTGGAAAATGTAATATTATTTGTAAGTCTGTTGTATGTGAAATTCCAAGTGTCATCAGTGTAATGTGAAAGCTCATCATGTTATGTAATGAGTTATTTGTAAAGAAGTTGAAGAGTCATGAGGGTAGTCAAAGAGTCACACAGGGGAATGTGAAGGGTCACCCTACCCTTTGTTATAAATAGAACCTCATAGCCCATAGAACATGCTTTTGGGAGCCAATATTTTGGCTAAGCTTAGGCTTATAAAGGCTTGGGGGTATTGTGATGACCCTTGGTTTATTCACATCGTAGAGTGAGCATACATATTTGGAGGAGAACGTTTTCTTAACTGTAATGTTCCACTATTGGGGCTAGTGGTCATCAGTGGTGTATGTATGGATGGAACTTCCACTTATAATAATAATAATAATAACAACAGAGTCAAAACATTTTCATGCATATGTTGTTATTTTAGTTGGCCTATTATGGTTTCTTTACCAATGTATGCTATTTAACTTACACATTTGGTTATGAACTAATTTGTATGCAATTGTACGAATCCTGTTGAATGCGTGTTGTTGGATTACCTGTCACTTTAATTTGTGTACTATTCCGCATTTTAGCTTGTGATGTCATTCTACTCGTGTGTTCCTTTCAAGCTGCATACTATTGTAGGATTTTAAGCAGCATACTTCCTTTTCCCCTCCATCTATTAGAACCCCCATGCATCGCACTCGATTCGGCTCAAGGTCACACACTTTCTTCAACCCAAATTTATCATACTTATCTCTACGCACTACCACGGTCAACGAATTACATTACCACCCACTGCTGGGACTCCTAGTACAAACGATCTGAGGTATAGTTGGGACTTCTTACCGGGGAGATCCCCTGAATGTTGGTGGGTCCAACACGATCAATAGACCCACATTAAATTTAGGAAGCTTTTTGTCGTAGCTCAAGATAATTATCAGTGGGGTTTGACTTTTGTACGAGACTCAATTTTTCTTCGGAGTCTGCATTTTTCTAAGGGAATGACATGATATGTCACAAGAATCTTCTCACATGAGATTATTCTAGAAGATTTCCCATTGCATCAGATGTCTTGGGGTTCTCGCATCAAGTAGTTTCTTATCCCTTAGACTTGGAGTCTATTTTCTGCATGGGAATTTTTTTTTTGGTTGTTTCTTGATATACTACATGATTTATATTATAACATAATCAACTTGGATATATACTTTTTGTGGGTAACCAATCTATTTATTGTGTATTAGGTTTCAAAAGTTGTCATGGCACATGTTCTGCAAACTGTCAAAGATTTCTATCATCTGCTAGAAAATAATTCCCACCCTTTGCATCTTGTTGAGAAAGTTCATCATTTTCTAGGCAAGATCTCTAAACTTAGTGACAAGTTGTCTTCAACTTTGCCTGTCCTAGAAGTGTAGCTGGAGTAATACATTCCTTCTTTAGAAAGCCTAATTACTTTGGAAGGTTTCCAACAAGTGATTGAATTTATTACCTACATTCATTGTTTCATGTTCTTTACTATTTTATGGTGTGAGATCTTGTGATTTATAAATATGAAGACTTTATAGAGTTTTACAAATTATGATATTTATGGGAGTAATTGTCATTTTCTATACTCAAATCATATGCGAAAACCATATTGAAATCATTAATGTTCTGTTTTGAAAATAAATGAAAAATAACAGTGAATGAACAAGGAACTAAATATTTGAAGTATACTTGCCTTGGTTAGTTGATTCAAATCATTGGCAAGTTTATAAATCAAGTATCTCTATTGTTTCACTTGTGAAAGGTTGATGTAGAATTATAACTGCAACCTTTAAGAAAAAACATTATTTAAATGTCCCTATACTAAGTTTGGTTTTAAGTTTCCAAATACAAGAATTGTCAATAAAATATAATCGAGTAAATTGTTTTTCAATGAATCACTCTTTTAAGTGTGCAAAGCATAGTTGATACACTCGATATCATTATTTTCAGTTAGTGAATATGAATTCCCTCCTTTGGATCACATCATTGTTAGTCATAACATATACATAAATAGAAATGGATCAAGATCTTAAATATGATACCTTTTCATCCTCATTTCCTAAAAAGTACAGAAGTTCTCTTGTTTTAGTGAAGTTGAATCTCACTGTAGTTCTTCTCTTTTGACCAGTTTCCAAAATGTCATCATGTAAATGTACAAAATTTTACTAATCCTATTCATTCCATTAGTCACAAGTCCTCTACCTTGTAGCCTATCCAGAATAAACCTTCCCACAATATCTACTATCATATGCCATTCCCAACCTACAAAAATTGGAGAAATGTCAAGGAATGGATCTTTGCACTCCCTAGGAAGCTTGTGGAATGGGAATAATTAAGACTCTAGCTTTTCCCAAACTATTCACTCTCCAATTCATGTACTTGTATCACATCACAAATTTCTTGTTTGTCTTTGGAAAAAGAAAGCTCATGTGCTACCAATGTTAACATTATTGGAATTCCACCACATTTTTATATTATGTGATTGAGTTGAGAACTTTATTTTCCTTGCATGTCACCAAGAATCTTCTCTTCTAATAGATTCTTTGCTGCCACAGGAGTGATGCCTCACATACAATACTCTTTGGGGGGCATTTCCATTTGGCATACTCTATGCACATTTATGTCACGTGCAGTCACAAGAAGCCTTAAGTGCTTTGCTTCATCCATGTTAAGTGGAAAAAGTTGTTGACGCTAATCTTTATCAAAAAAATTATCAACATAGATGAAGGATGACACTTCCTTCAACTCACTGCACAACTTTCATTGTCCTTCCTCATAGCTAGTTCCATGCACCAGTCTATGTCTACAGGATTATAGATGTCAACCACAAATATATAATACATAATAAGGTGTTTTAAGACATCAATTTGATACAAAATAACAATTTCGTCTCAACTTGTCCCTTTTCTAGAAATTATTTTTTCTACAAATATTTTTCTGGATGAGAATCTTCTTGCTAAGGTGGCAAATTTTGGTCTGTCAAAAATAGGAACTACACTAGAGAAGAAACAGGTGAGAACAGTACTGAAAGGAAGTTATGGATACCTTGATCTTGTGTTGTTGTCTTAGGTTGGGCTGACCCAAGTTCGGTTCTTTATGGCACACCAACAAAAACCCTCAATCACTGGTCATTTCGACAATGACCTGCAAGCATACCACAATCTCACCCAAAGTGACTATGGGAGGATGCAAAACTAGTTTTATGCAGACTTGAGGCATGATGAGATGTGGTATTTTTATGTTTTCTTTTATACTTAACATACATAAGTTACTTTACATTCATACATTACTTTGCCACATTACATTCATCACTTAAAATGTATCATATACATCCACGAAACTTCACTGTACTGAATTAAAGTGCAACTTCTATGCTACAACAAATAATAAGAAAATAAACACATGAAGACGTATGTTTTACCATGGTTCATCCCAATGTGGGATGACATCCACAAGAACTATTGCTTATAATAGAAAACTTGTACAATAAACAATTCTTGGCCTGCACACTCAGTTGTAGGTAGTCCACGCACTCATCTATGGACTTAGGCCTCTATACACTTAACTATATAGCCTTGCCTTCTTGGCCAAACCTTGAAACCACAGTTCACAAAGATACAACCATTCAACACATGATGTGATTCTTCAAGACTAGGTTGTCCTCTTCTTTATTATTCATCCCTATATATACTATTACATTGAGGGATATATCATTTCAATATCATGGTCCATATACTATGGACTCCCATAATACAAGATACCATGTTCCAAAAACCATTCATCGTTTACAAAATAGTATTCTTTTACATAAAGTGAGGGGCTCTGACCAGCTCTGAAGCCCATATACTGTGTGGTATATCTACTATGCAGTCCACTTTGGCACTTTGCCACTCTACTGCGTGGTCCACTTCACGCTCCACTTCATCCTTTACTTCACACTCTGCTCCCCAAAATGGTATATCTTCTATGCGGTCCACTTTGGCACTCTGCTACTCTACTGCGTGGTCCACGTCATGCTCCAATTCATCCTTTACTTTGTACTCCGCTCCCCAAAATGTGAAGTATTCAACAAAATTTAGGTCAAGTTGGGCTATGCACAACAAGCCCCCAATACTCATATGTGACTCATCCCAAGTCACTTAGCTTCTTTGCCTCTAATTTTTGTTGTGATGTTGTTGTAGTCTTGGTTGAACTGTTGTAGAGTTTCTGTCACCTACTTTTCCTCACTACATGCTTCCTCCAATAGTGCCTTTGTCACATGTTCTACAACCTTCCATACCAACAACGTTTCCCTTTGTCAAAGCTCCTGAAGCTTCTCATCCACTTCCTATGATAACTGGAGGGCCTCATGCTACCAAGGCTGAGTCCTCTCTATCAAAATATGCTCCTCCTTCTTTAGTTCCTCAATATTGTTATGGATCGACTTACTCTCACTAATTTTCACGAGCCTTTTCAATATGGGTAAGATCTTCATAGATGCCCAAATTTCTTCTAATTGTTGTTGCATTTCTTCCTGCAATTTTTGTACATTTGGATCTTCCTACAGCAAAGTCCAAATTCTCAAACTTTCATCTAAAAATTTCCCACATTCTACCAATTTTGCGGAGATGCTAGCCATTACAGTCTTTAGGTCAGTCTCTCTCTGATCCCTTACTTCCTGTGGCATAGTTAGCTGCAACTTCATTTGCAGCTCACTAATCTCCATTTCATACTTGAATTGTACTACGACAATTTTATCCTTATACTCCTTCACTACAAGGCTAAGCTTCGCGACATTTTATTCTACTGGATCTTCCTCTCAGACATCAAGGTCCGGAATCTGTTTACATGTGGCTTCGACCACCTTGTTGATTCTTTGGCATTCCTCTACCATTTGATCCCTTTCCTGCATCACCTACTCAAGCTTCTGCCAAAGCACAACTTCTTATTTTTATACTTGTATATTCAGTTGTGATGTATGTTGTTGTCATAGCTTCAGTTCCTATATAATCTCTAAGTGTAGTTTGTGTAGTCTTCACAATGGCACTAATTCTATATTCATGTTGGCATGATTCCATTCTTTAGCCAGTTGTTGTAGTTCAGTGAAGCTGAACTGTAAGGCTCCTATAGGTATCTGCTAGCATCACTACAAGAGTAGGGTCTATCTTCCTTTATGGTCCAACCCTTTCCTCTATTTACATGGGTTGTTTTACCATCTACACATTCTCTTCAGTTCTGTGATCCACTCTGCAACACTAGTTAGAAGTGCATCGTAGCAATCTTTGACTTTTTTCTAGAATTTCTTATTGCTTCCTGAATCTTGTCCCCAATTTGATCTCAATCACCTTAAGTAAGGACCATGAGATCTTTCATCTTATCAAACTTCTACTTCTTCTTTTTCTTCGAGGAAATTTTTCCCTCTGGCTTCTTCTTCTCTGCGACAATTTTTTTCTGTTTCTACCTTTTCTGTCTCCTTGGTCTCCTCATCTCCCTCGAGAGGATCCTGTTGACCCTCATCATTTTTCTCTTCCTCCTTTAACTCATGTCCATCCTTCTCCTTATCTTTTTCACTAGATTTTCCATGTTGCGAAGTATCCATCTCTTCTTCTTCTATCTCACTATCTCATGTTACCTCTAGTGAAGTCATCCATTCTTCGAGCTAATTCTGTATCTTTGCCACAAGATCATCTTCAGTCACCATATATGGAAAGGCACGCCATTTTTTCTTTGTATCCCTTCCCGCCTGTAATGTATACTTTGTGATAATCTACTTTGAACTTCACCGCAAAGCTATACTGCTCATATAAGCTTGGTGAGAGTCTCAAATGCTAGTTCACTAGCATGTGTAAATCCATGTCATAAACTACAAAAAATATTTGGTTTTCTTATGCGCGTGATGTGTTGTTGGTAAACCACAACGAAGCATACATCATCATTTGTTGGCTTAGGTTGGGCTGGACTAGGTTTGGTTCTTACGACGCGCCAACAAAAACCCTCAATCAATGGTCCTTTCAGCAATGGCCTGCAAGGAGACCACATTCGCACCCGAAGTGATTATGGGAGGATGCAGAACTTGGTTTCTACAGCTTTAATGGATGATGCGATGTGGTATTTTTATGTTTTCTTTTATCCTTAACATACATAAGTTACTTCACATTCATACATTACTTCACCACATTACATTCATCACTTGAAACATATCATATAAATCCATGAAACTTCACTGTACTAAATTAGAGTGCAACTAGTATGCTAAAAAAAATAATAAGCAAATAAACACATGAAGACACAATTTTTACTGTGGTTCATCCGAATGTGGGACAATGTCCACACGAATTGTTGCTTATAATAGATAATTTGTACAAGAAATAGTTCTCGCTTGCACACTCAGTTGCAGAAAGTCTATGCACACAACTGTAGAGCCTCACCTTCTTTCACAAACCATGATTCGCAAAGATACAACCATTCAACACATGATGTAATTCTTCAAGACTAGGTTTTCCTCTTTTTTATTATTCATCCCTATATATACTATTACATTGAGGGATATATCATTGAAATATAATGGTCCATATACTATGGAATCCCCTAATACAAGCTATTATGGTCCAAAAACCATTCATCATTTACAAAATAGTATTATTTTACAAAAAGGTAGGGGTTTCAACCCATTTTGAATCCCATATACCACACGATATATCTGCTACACAGTCCACTTCACTGTCCACTGCATCCTTTACTTCACACTCTACTACCCAAAATGCAGAGTCTTCATCAAAATTTAGGCTATGCTGGGTTGTGCGTAACACTCACATGTGACTCGTCCGGAGTCACTCATCTACTTTGCCTATGATTTTTGTTGCGATGTTATTGTAGGCTTGGTTGAACTGCTATAGACTTTTTGTCACCTGCTTGTCCTCACTGCGTGCTTCCTCAACAATTCCTTTGTCATATGTTTTGCAACCTTTTGTACCAACATTGTTGCTTTTGTCAAACCACCTGAAGTTTCCCATCCATTACCTTTTATAACTAGGAGGTCTCATCTTGCCAAGGTTGAGTCCTCTTTATCAAAATATATTCCTCCTTCTTTAGTTCCTCAATTTTCTTCTGGAGGGCCTTACTCTAATTGATTTTCACGAGCCTCTGCAAGATGGGTAAGATATTCACAGATGCCCAAATTTCTTCTAACTACTACTGCATTTTGTCCTACAATTTCTGTACATTTGGATCTTCCTGTAGAAAATTCCAAATTTGCAAAATTTCATCTAACAATTTCTCACAATCCGCCAATGCTACAAAGTTTCTCCCCATTACAGTATTTAAGTCAGTCTCCCTCTAATCCCTTACTTCTTGTGGTGGAGTTGGCTATAGTTTCATTTGCAGCACACTAATCTACATTTCATACTTAAATTGTACTTTGGAAATTTTATCTTATACTCCTTCACTGCAAGGCCAATCTTCACAACCTTTTCTTCTACTGGTTGTTCCTCTCGCAAATCAAGGTCTGGAATCTCTTTACGTGTAACTTTGACCACCTCATTGATCTTCCAGCATTCCTTTTCCATTTGATCCTTTTCCTGCATAACCTGCTCAATCTTCTACCAAAGCGTGACTCGTTCTTTTTCTACTTGCATATTCAACTGTGATGTATGTTGTTCCCACAATTTTAGTTCCTCTATAATATCTAAGTGTAGTTTGTGTAGTCTTGGCAACGACACTACTACTATATTCATGTTGATGTGCTTACATTCTTTAGCCTGTTGTTGTAGTTATGTGGAGTCGAACTGTAAGGCTCCTGTAGGTATCTATGCTAGCCTCACTGCAAGCATAGACTCTATCTGCCTTTGTTCTCCAACCCTTTCCTCTATCTATGTAGGTTGTCTCACCGTTTGCGTCAGTATCTTCAGTTATATGATCCACCCTGTGACACTAGTCAAAAGTGCATTGTAGTGATCTTCAACTCTGTTCTAAGATTCTCTTGTTTCTTCTTATATCTTGTCCCTGATTTGATATAAATCCCATTCATTAAGGACCATGATATCCTTCATCTTATCGACCTTTGAATTCTTTGTTTTCTTCGAGGTAGCTTTGCCCTCTGACTTCCTCTTCTCCGCGACAATTTTTTCTATTTCTACCTTTTCTCTCTCCTTATAGCACTCATCTCGCTCAAGAGGATCCTGTTGACCCTCATCATGCTGCTCTTCCTCCTATGACTCATGTTCATCGTGCTCCTTACCTCTTCCATTGGCTTCACCATGCTATGAAGTATCCATCTCTTCTTCTTTTTTCTCACTGTCACTTGTTACCTCTAGCGTAGCCATCCATTCTTTAGGCTAATTCTGTATCTTCCCTGCAAGATCATCTTCAGTCACCATATATGGCAAGGAAAGCCATTTATTCTTTGTATCCCTGTGTGCCTATATGTATAATTTGTGAAAATATGCTTTGAACTTTGCCACAGAGCTATACTACTCATATAAGCTCAGTGAGAGTTTGGGATGTTGGTTCACTAGCATCTGTAAATCCATGTGATAAACTAAAAAAAATATTTGGTTTCGTGGGTGCCCAATGTGTTGGTGGTAAAACACAATGAAGCATACCTCGCCATTTGTTGCCTTAAGTTGGGCTGACCCAAGGTCATTTCTTTACTTTGCACCAAAGAAAACCCTCAATCACTAGCCCTTTCAGCAACTACCAGCAAGCAAACCGCAGTCTCACTTGAAGTGACTATGGTAGGATGCAGAACTAGGTTTCTGTAGCCTTGAGGGATGATGCGATATGGTGTTTTTGTGTTTTATTTTATCCTTAACATACATAAGTTACTTCGCATTCATACATTACTTCGCCACATTACATTCATCACTTAAAAAATAACATATACATCCATGAAGCTGCATTCTACTGAATTAAAGTGCAACTTCTATGCTACAACAAATAATAAGAAAATAAACAAATGAAGAGACATATTTTACCATGGTTCGCCCCAATGTGGGACTACATCCACAAGAAATGTTGTTTATAATAGAGAATTTTTACAACAAACAGTTCTTGGCCTACACACTCAGCTGTAAGAAATCTGCCCACTTAATTGCAGACTTAGGTCTTTGTGCAATCAGCTGCAAAACCTCGCCTTCTTTCCCAAACCAAAATTGACAAATATACAGCCATTCAACAAATGATGTGATTCTTCAAGACTAGGCTGTCCTCATATTTATTATTCATCCCTATATATACTATTACATCGAGGGATATATCATTGCAATACCATGGTCCATATACTATGGAATCCCCTAATACAAGCTATTATGGTCCAAAAATCATTCGACGTTTACAAAACACTATTCTTCTACAAAAAGGGAGGGGCTTCCAACCACTCTAAAGCCCATATACTCGTGCAGTATATCGATGACACGGTCCACTTTGACGTTCCGTTGCTCTAATATGTGATCCAATTCACACTCCACTACATCCTTTACTACACACTCTGCTCCCCAAAATGCGGAGCCTTCATCAAAATTTAGGCAAAGTTGGGCTACCCAACATGTGTATTTCCGAAGGAAACAACTCACTAAGAAGGTTTATGTCTATTCATTTGGTGTGGTGCTCATGGATTTTTTGAGTGAAAGGCATGCAATAAATCTTTCTCTTCCAAGAGTGAAAGTTTACATTGTAGAGTGGGAAATGCAGTGGCACAAAATATGAATGCTTGACTAGATCATTGATCCATATCTTGCGGGTACAATTAAGCATGGCTCTTTGCGAAATATTGGAGAGACAACAAAGATGTGTTTGGCAGAGAAACATATTGATAGGCCTGCTATGGGGGATGTGCTATGGAACTTAGAGTATGCCTTGGAACTTAAGGATATTGCCATGCAAAATGATCCAGAAGAGAATAGAACTAATCACATTACATAACGTCCCCTTCACTTCACCCAAATAGAGAAAGACTAGTTAGGGTGAAAGGGGAAGCTAGTGAAAGGGAAAGAGATCAAGAATTAGAAGATGCAACAACAAGTGCAATTTTCTCATAGTTGGTGAATCCTTAGGGAAGGTGAAGGCACATCAAATTATTTCAAGGGCATGATGAATGAAGGTTGTTTATCCCATTGGCTAAACCAACCAGTCAATCCTCAAAGATATTGAATTCCCATTTTGGTCTTTTAATGTTGGAATAATTTCCTCCAAATTTTCTGCATTTCTGCAGACATGTTCACTTAATGTTCTATATGTCAAGGTTCAATCGAGATACCATTAATTATGTTTAGCTTTCATCTATTTTTCATCTTTCCTCCATTAGTCCAAAACCCTTTTTTGTTTGTAGTATGATTGGATTTGTGGCCATTATTCATATGCCATAACATTTTATCACAAATAAGTTGTGATTCATGTTGACTGCATCTTAGAATTCGTAAAACTTACTTTTGTCAAAGTAAAAATTGTATATGGTAAAATTGATTTTTTCTTGGAGCTTGAAGGCTTCATCATATGACCAAAGAACATGATTCCTTCTTCAGAAATATTAGGCAAATGTGGACTTTTAAATATAAATTTTTGAAAGTGGATTGTTAAAAAGGTCCACTAAAAAGCATATTAGTAGAACCTCATAAGGTGGATCAGATTCTAGTGATATGATTTTTTAGTTGACCTTTTATTAGAAGTGGTTGAGAAATGTAGTATATTTGGAACAATTTTGAGATTTTCATTTGAAAAGTTTTCAAGATATATTAATATGTTGTACCTTGCATGAAAACATTTTCCTTGTACACTTTTCAATGACAAGCTTCACAAAGAAGTTGATGACGAAAAGGATTGGATGAAAATAAATAAATCATGTTTCTTTTTACTTTGAAATGCATTTTTTCTTATTCGGTAAAGGACACTGAGAAAATAAGTAGTCTAACAAGGTGGATTTTCGGTCCTTTTCCAAACAGATTTTCAAGTAAATGTTGCTTGAAATCTGGTCAGTAATTGGGAAAATTGTATTTTTAAGTTGTTGACTCCGCATAGTCCAAGTGCCCCTAGAGTTTTCCAAGGGGATGAATCCATTTCTGAATTAAAGAATACAATTTAAGTAACAGAGCATTGCAATCTCACCAAGAAATTTGTCATTGGATTTGAGTGAAGAAGACAAAATATTGCCTCATTAGACTACGTGTTTGGAAAATGTAGTTAAGCATCAAACTATAATTTAAAAATTGATTCAATCTATTAAGTTTTTATGAGAATGTATATTCATATTCAAAAGGACTTTTCTTGCTGATTTTAGGAGAATCTTATCAAAAATGAATTGATGTATATGCTCTCATATCATAGATGTTAGCCTCTATAGCTTCAAAACGTATTCTCTGTTGTCATGTTCCAATAAGAATAAATGTATGGTACATCTCTAAAACCCTGGAACATACATTAGTTCAATCCTTAAAAAAAATTCTTACCCATAACATTTATTTTGAGGTTGACCTATCTACACATTACTTATGTGATTAATTTTTTTTATATTGCATAGAAAAAACCCATTTCATTATTTATTTGATTCTCGGTAGCAACTTGGTTTCTTAATTACAGTTAATGTGAGACTACATCTATAAGCTATCTTGATAAAAGGTCCAGTTTCATCCTATGCACATCTTAATTGAATGAAAATAACATATGTTTTTCTAATCTAGCATAATGTTTTATATACAATACACTTAACTACATCATAAATCATATTAAGTATTTACTAACACTACATCACTTGTTCTTTGAGAAGAGATTAGTTTATTATCCCCAACAATTAGCTTAATTTGGAATTCTAATTAGACTATGAATGTAACATTGTGCCTTCATTCGAAAAGGATGAGATATATCTAACCTATTTAGGTTTGAATTGGTTCATTAATGATTATTGTCTTGTTCCATATTTACTGGATGTCTAGCCTACCAATGGTGGAACTCATTAGTCCACTATTCATAGCCTTGTCTTCCATGCTTTCATAAAATTCTTCCATACAAAAAGAAAATGGAAATCAAACATGTGGGGCTGATTTTCTCGGTTTGAGGAGATGATAAAGAAATATTAACTCTTTTTTCCTCTCCTTTGCTCAGATGGTTTTTGAAATCGGAACTTTATTTTGTATCTTAGATAATGAACACTAAATTCAGGGTCATATTTCTCAACATGTTTTTACCCTTAACTATGAAAATATGGGAATGCTTCATAATTCCTCTCAACTTTCAGTTAATCAAACAGTGGCTCACCCAAGGGTGGTTTTCGTAAGCCATAAGGACATTCATGTGAGAAGAAACATCTTAATAGGTGAATAAGTTTGAAATTTGTACAACTGAATATAGAGTAAATTGGCTATTCCCTATATATAGATTGATCATGAGAAAACTACAAATTCTACACTAATATACATTATTATATTGCAGAGTCTAATTTGAGAAACTAGGGTGTTGTGGACCAAAATATTAAATAAAGAGAGGAATTGCTACATCCTATAGGAACAAGTGAGTGTTGGCTTTATTCCATTAAGATATTGATTTATTGTTGTCAGATTTTATCATCAATTTGTCTTCATGCTTGATGAAAAAAGTGGCCTGTAGGATATAATGTTGCAGCATAGGCTCTGTCATGTGTTTATCATTAAAGAAGTAGAAACCTTGTAACAAGTGTTACCTCCATTGAATCCATATATATATATATATATATAACACCCTCCTCACACATCTACCCAAGAAATCATCCGAACCGGGTAAACATGTGACGAGAGGGT
>APFE030777668.1:14405-35416 GCA_000404065.3 Pinus taeda
GGTTGATGCTCGAATAATTAATCATTAATGTACAATGGATGCTATATCTATCTTGATTTATGCAAAAATATGCATGTTTTCATGTCTTCTACAACTAATTTGGTATTTGGGATGTTTGTTTTGAGTATAGATGCAAAAAAATATAAATATAAATATATAGAAGACGCTTTTGCAGACGCTTCGCTTCCTAGATTTTTGGAAAATGACGCTTCCACGTCCCCGCTTCCAAAAAATGTCCCCGTTTCGTTCCCGCTTTGTGCAACATTGGGATGGAGCATCCAACTTCGTCATCTGGAAGGCTAGTATCCTGACAGTTTTGGATAAAATTTGCATCAAGGATTATGCCTTGAGGATAGTTGTTTTTCTAGTCGATGTTGATCCTCTCAATAAGTACAAGGAGGCTTAGGCAAAAGCCAAGTGCATGATGTTGGATAGGGTTAAGGATCATGTGATCCCACAAATTGCTGAGAAGGACACAACAAGGGAAATGTGGGAGGCCTTGACCACTTTGTACGAGGGAGCTTTCATTCAGCGGAAGATGTTGCTTGAGAGTCAGCTGAGACAGTTTCAGATGCAGAAGGGAGAAGAAGTCGATCCCTTCCTTCTTAGGTTGCAGAGGATTTGTGACCAGCTAGCTTCTGTAGGGTCTACACCAGATGCTGAATTCATGGTCAAGAGTGCCTTGAATACAGTCATTGAAGACTGGGAAACCTTTGTCCAAAGCATCTTGGGCAGGGCTTCTCGTCCTAGTTGGGAGGAGATGTGGGAAGCTCTTCGATAGGAAGAGATTAGACGGTTGACCAAGGCAGGAAGCAGGAGTAAAGGGATCAGACTCAAGAAGGAGGAAGAGGAGGATGCAACTCTCGCATCACCGGGACATCAAGGGCAACAAAAATGGAAGAAGAAAGACATATCCAAAGTCAGATGCTTTAGATGTGGAGAAATGGGTCATTTCGCCACACAGTGCCCTCGGAAGAAGGGCAAGGAAGAGAATTCTAACTCAAAGGCTACTCCATTGAAAGTTGACGGAGAAGACAATGATGATTGCGCCATGAGTGCTGATGTACCTCTGGAGAAGAGGTGGGGTGATATTGAGCTGTAGTTGGGAGGACTACATGTGGGCAAGATTCTTGAGGTGCCCAAACTCTTGGATCACATATGGTTACGGGAGCCCTTAATGACAGTAGAAAAATGACAGGAGTCAGTTGGTGCGAGTGATGATGGAGCAACAGTGGCAAAGCTAGAGCGCCAAAATCTGAAGCAGCGCAGTGGAGTGTTGCAGCAGTGCGGAAGGCACAGAGAAGATACAACAACAACGCAATAGCATCAGAGGGTGAGTACAAATTAGCAACAAAGGTAGCTTCAGCGTCAAGGGGCATCCAGACTGACAAACATGTTAGCATTTGGGTGGATTTTCAGTTGCTTACTTCTCAGCGACTCAGTTATAGTGTAGCAGTTAGCAGTGGCAGTACTATGGGCAGCATGATGCAACATATTGAGAGGGAGCTGCAATACTGATGCAACAGTGACAATGGTAGTGTCATGGGTAGCAGTATTGAATGCAGCATCACAGCGGATAAAGAGTAGCAAGCCGAGCATCAACAACGCAGAGGACAAATGCCGTGGATCAGTGTGATAGTTCTGCTGGGAAGTATTGATAGAACACATTCCTCACTAAGATGGAGTGTTGATTTTTGGGTAGCATCGGATGTGCTCTAGCTTTGAAATCTTGTGGAGTGGCTAAAACACATGAGATCTCCAAGACCCAGAAATCGCTTGGAGAAATTCCACCCAGATTGTATTTTATTAAAATAATTAATATTTTTAATGGGGTTCCTATGTCTAAAATTAGGAAAATTAAAATATTAATGGGTATTAATCAAAATGTGGGTGAGAAGCTTCTAAGTGATGAGGATCAAGCCTAGTTTAATTTTAGCCGTTGATTAGAGATTAGATCGCGACTGTTGATTTCTCAACAGGAAAAGTATAAAGGAAGGCTTGGGGTTACTTGGAGAATACAAACAAGGAGATTGAGGAAATCGATTTTCTGAGATGAGAAGTTCTCAGGTGGAAAATTGATTGGGGAGATTTTGCAGCTGAGGGGCAGGGATAATTCGGGAATACTGATAGAGAGGCGGAGAGAAGCTTGTGGATGTAGCGTAGTAGCCGGGAGGATTGATGCCGGGCCAGTTTGCGTCCACGCAGTCTTGGCGCAGAGCTAGAAGGGCCAGCGCAGAGGAGGAAGCTGCTTCCACGCAGATAGTCAGAACTGTCTGGAACTTCCAGAACAACCGAGACAACTGACGTAGTGGGCAAAAGAGTTGACGCCGAGCCTCAGAGAGCTCCACGCAGGCCCACGCAGTTACTGCGAAGGGCAATTTTGTTGCCAGATCAACCAAACTCTGCTTGGTGAAGTGAAGTAAAACTCACTCAGATTTTCCACCATTGTATTTCTCTGTCACTGGTTTGCTGGGAGGGCAACCAACATTTGTATTCAGAACTACTACTTAATAAAAGAAAACCCTCAGAGCCGCTGCACCAATTTTCCCGCATTGGGTTTTTCTGGGGACGTATAATCCAAAAATAAGTGTGTCCTTTGTATGGTTGTCTCATTTATTTTTTCAGTACTTGATTTGTATATTGGTGTAGGCTGCAGTGTATTTGCATTAATATTTTTTGAAAAATAACTTGTTAAAACAAAGAATACAAGTAGGTAATGGAAATTAGTTTACTACTGTAGGATTTCTGGTTTGTTAGATCCAGAAATTTTCACACCTAGATCTAGGATTGGCATTTGTAAACCCTAGGATGCCATCCTCAAATTTTTTGTGGAATCCCTAGATTGACAAATTAACATCATTCTTTTATTATTACATATATTTTGCTTGGTTGTGTTTGTCAATAAGTATTGCAGGAGCATCATGAAGAAAGCAAAGGAAAGTCTATGAGCATGATAGAAGGACCGTGAGAATGGTAACATGGTAATCAAGTTGGATTGGGCACCTTGATATAAAGTAAGATTCATGAGAAGAATGGCCGTGTGAATTTGGATGGCTGGTTGAAAAATTTGTCATTGGCAAGAACGTACTAAAGAATTCATTGCAGCAGTCATGCAACATCTAGTTGGTGAGGGTCACTCAAGGATCCTCCATTGAATGACTTCATGTGAAGATTTCTTCGACCGATGGAAGAATGACCATGATGATATTGTAGATGTTTCCTACTATCTTATATTCGTGGCAAGCTTCCTAGAATTTCGTTGGTAGTAGGTAGAGATGCAACATGATAAAGCCTCATCATCAAGATGGGGAGCATTTTGAATAAAACTAGGTGACCGATTGAAGTAAAAGGTATGCAATGTTTGAGATTCTTCTTTGATTTAGTTAACTTATGTTTTCTAGTATGTAGGAGCAGGATACAGAATCACGCTTGGTTGCATTAGCATGTTTTGAATTTGTTTGGGTTGAAGACATCAACATTCGAGATGATATGAAAGACTGCTGACTTCATAGGAAGCTACAAATCCCTGACATGATGACGTGATGTAAGGATGGCTCTTCTTGATGATTCAATAAAGATATTGATGAAGACAAGTCATGACATGTTGAAAAGAAGCTATTATAATTTGATGACTCTGATAGTTTGATATAATTCTGCTATCGAAAGACAATGCTCTTACAGACAAATATGATATGATTGAGATTCAATTGCAGAAATTGAGTAGTTGACTTCGGCTGTCTAAGTACAAAGGTTACAGATGGTTCATTGATCATGTCTTGGTAGATTACTTTCCCGATGCGCAGAGGGAGCTATGTTCAAGCACCGTAGTGACTGTTTCGTGAATATGAAGCAAGTAAAGATTGATGATACGGAAAGTGATAGCTTGTCCCTACGAGAAGTTGTGAAAGAAGATGGCTCAATGATGTGCATAGAAGTTGAAGATGCAGGAAAAGGAGGCCTACAAGCAACTGATAGTACCATGATCACCATAGCCCCTAGTTGAGAGGGAGCTTGGATATCTTCCTTTTATGTGTAAAGGAATTAGTAGATCCTCTTTGGTTGAGAGGAAGAGATAAACACCTCATTCTTGTCTTCACATTATGGAGAAAGAATGGAGGATTGGGTAAGCATTTGAATATCGATACTCTTTGAGGATGAGGTACGTCATCCAATAGGTAAGAGTAGTCAAGGAGGATATTCCTTGAGGATGTGTGAATCCAAGAAGGGAATGGTCCTAAAAGGACATACCTTGTGAACATCCGGATAGGGTATGTGCCTTGAAATACAATGATGAAGGTGTCTATAAATCATTGTTTCCCCAACATTGTGCCCTAATCTAGTGGAGAGATAGAACTGTTAATCAAGGCCTCGCTATATGACAATGCTGGTCGATATGATGAGATGCACTGACATAAGTTGAAAAGATAGCTTATGATATGGCTCACCGATCCAACTCTTGTTATGAGAAATTTTCAATGGAAGCGTTGTCCTTATCCCTATGGTCAAATTATGAATATCTCCCTAATTAAGGGGGAGTGTTGAAAAATGTAACTAGTGTTGGTCTTCATAATTGTATTTTGTAATCATTGTACTTGTCAAAACAAAAAGAAAAGAAAATATTTAGTAAAAGAAAAAAATATTTATTATAAATGGGTTTCTTGCCCATAGTTTTGGTCCTAGGTCACGCACTCATTTGGTGCTCTAGGGTTTGTACAGTGAGTCAAGTCAAAGTCTTATGTAAAGTACCTGGAAGGCTCATGTATCAATGTAAAGAAATTATTTTTATGTCATGGAAAAGTCTAGAAAGCACCAAAGAGATCAGGGCGGCTAGCCCTAAAGGTCGGAGTAGAAGAGACTTGAAGACCCACCCTAAAGGCTATATATTGAAGATATTTCATCCCTCATTTACACACTTGTGCATTCAAACTTCTTGAGGAAATCTGAAGAAAAGCAGAAGTGCGAAAGGATGAAAGAAGGGAAACGAAGGAGGAGGACCTCATCTGATCTTGATTTTGGTTAAATTTTCTCTTTTTCTTGACAACTGAATTTCTGAGGAAGGCTAGAAGATCCAAATTTGTGGGAAGGAGCATATCTTAACTTTGTGTGTGGCTGGTGTTGAAAAATGCAGCAAGAAATTCTCAATTTGATTTTTCCTTGATTAAATTAAGAAAATTTGAATTTCCACATCAACAAACAACTTGTATGCAGTTAACTTGTGTGACATGGCTTGTGTCACCCGGTTTACTTAGTAAATTTGAGTTGGAGGATCTCGAGTTCAGTTAAGCATGTGTGGTTGCTAATTTGTAGCAATCAAAGTCAGTTAGCTCAAGTTGTTTTCAGTTAAACTAGTTCCAACTGTTGGGGGAACTAGTGGAAGGTTAGTTGTGTTGTGGGACTTTAGTCAAACTTAGTGATCGTGGAAGGTTAGTTGTGTAGTGGGACTTCAATCAAACTCAGTGATCATCCAGTTAACTGATCAATCAACCCAAAATAGCTAGTGCATGCAATGAATTCGAGTTCCCCAGCTGTGTTGGAGATTCCAAGGCAGTGTAACATTAGTTGTAGACTAGTCTTGAGTGTACAAGTGTTGCATGCAGTCAGATGATGAACCTTGGCAAGTGCGTAATCCATTTTGGAGAAATTCCTAAACAATAGGGGCCTAATTTCTCAGGAATTGCGCAAGGAAATAGGGGATCAAGCAGAAGCAAAATTTGACTAAGTCTGGGTTAGAGCTTCTTAGTGAGAAGAGAGATAGGTTATTCATTTGCAGGTTGTGCTTAGTTGAGCAAAGCAATTGTAATGCATCTCTATTCATTAGATTAATGCAAGCAGGCATTGGGTTTTTTAGCAGATTGCTTTCCCCAAGAAAAACATTGTGTGCGTATGTGTTATTTCTTATTGATTGTCTGAAATTATTGTTCTAGATTGTCAATTACTTTCCGTGGAGTAGTAGAGAAGGTTTGTGTCTTGTGATTTTGATTAAAATTTCATGAGAAGTTGCAAATCTACACCATAATTTCTACAGCTGGCCTGGTCTTTTGATGGATGGTCTAGTGTCTTGATCTTGGAAGTCTTCATTGAAAAAAATTCTATAAGGAGTTCTCTGGGTTTTCTCTTTTGAGGGGTTTTTGCCCTAGCTTTGAGCCTATCTCTGATGTCTTTATTGTTTGCATTGTGATCTTTTTGTTTGGCATTTATTTTGATGATGGAAAGAACATTATGACATTAATGATGAAGTAACATTGTATCACAAGTAAATGTCGATATTCAGAGAAATCAATTAATAATCCAACCCTAATGAACACCCTAGATTTCTCAACACAGTCACTCTGCTAAACATAGCACTGCTAATTATAGACCAAATTCTATGACTTGGAATGAACTAAGAAGTAAAACTTGAACCATAGGCAAAACTCAATATTTGGTCCTCAAATATGTAATCTTCCTATTAATTGGACCAATGTTAGAAATTGCTAAAAAGGCAGTTTCTAAAATTAGAATTTGCTGAAAACATAAATTTCTTGAATTTGCCTGAAATTTAAACTCATTCACATCTCCTCAAAGGTTGCCCAAAACTATGATCTGATCAAGAGAAAGTTGACTTCAAGAAATGCAAAAAAAATTGAGATTTTGAATATACAAATCAAGATACTGCAAGAAGAACCAATCTAATCATACCCTTTGGGGGTCTTCAAACATCCCACATTGCTTTGAATGCTGAAATAACCTACAAGTGTGGGGCACTTATTGCTATTGAAAACTTGTCCATTAGATGTCCTTGTATAAATGTATGAATTGCTCAAGAAATTTGTTGTACCATCAACCCTTTGAATAATAAAAACATGTGACCATGTGCCAAGTTTCAAAGGCACTCCACAAACTATTGATGCTAAATGGATGGATTGACTAACATATCCATCCTATAATGTACCCATGAACAAACTAAGACAGGCACTCGAATTGGCTTTTGATGAAATCCAATCTATTCATACCCCTTGGGGGTCTTCAAACATCCCACATTGCTTTGAATGCTGAAAGTAACCTACAAGTGTGGGGCACTTATTGCTATTGAAAACTTGTCCATCAGATGTCCTTGTATAAATGTATGAATTGCTCAAGAAATTTGTTGTACCGCCGACCTGTTGAATAATAAAAACATGTGAATATGTGCCAAGTTTCAAAGGCACTCCACAAGCTATTTATGCTAAATGGATGGATTGACTAACCAATCTATCCTATAATGTACCCATGAACAAACTAAGATAGGCACTCGAATTGGCTTTTGATTAAATCCAATTTGGGTGCTAACATGACCAATGTCCTCCCTATTAACAGCGCGCCTTTGATTGAAATAACCCTTGTATATATATATATATATATATATATAGATATATATATCTTATATATATATCCCAAAGTTTAAATATATATAGAAAGATTTAAAAACAAAGTTTAAATTAATGTAAATTAATAGTGGTCTAGATTATTTTTTAATTGAAAATTTGAAATCATATAAATAAGTATGCCATTTGTCAATTGACAATTGACATTGATTAATACATTGGGAAACAATAAAATTCATCATGGTTCATTGTCATAATTTGTTAATTGAAGAACAAGACGCTGGAAGTCTTTAGTCTTAATTTTTGAACTGAGTACAATAAAAATTTGCCGAATGGCATTTCTACAAATTGAGAAAACAACATGCATGAGTACCAGTAGTGAAGGCTCCATGTTCTGTATTGTTAAATCATCATCGATTAGACTTAGGTCCTCCGTTAACATGCTAGCTAGTAAATCATTGTTCTGAAGCATAGAATAATTCTGGTACTTTTTTTTTTCTTAAATTTTTCTTTTTAATACTTTTTTGCATAAAGTGGTGTTTAATTACCTGAAGTTGGGGGTACTATCCTTGAAATCGAGGTATGTGTCCAAATTGGGGCCAGGTATTGAGATTTGTCTGTATTATTGGGTATCTGTTGTGCCCATATTGGGTAAGGGAGATGCATATTGGTTACTGTTACCCATATCTATGGCACAATTTTTCTAAGAAAGAAAAAGTTTTTGGTAGTGCCCTAGCAGAAATCTTTGTCATAAGTATAATCACAGCAGTGCATTTGGGTCCTAGGGATTGGGCATATGAGTACCTCTGGATGCACATACCTGTAGGTCTTTAATCAATGGATTTGTGAAAGATGGGCATGAGAATAACAGCATTGTGAAATGCAATAGGAGGATTGTCATGCCTTTAGACACGTAATTTTTATAGAGCTGGAGACAAATCAGTTTCAAATATTTGGCAGTTGGAAAGATCTTCAGAATGTCAAAATTCCAAAGAAAATGCCATGGATTCTGGAGGTGTTACAGAGCAAGATAGGGAGGTACATATGGTGTCACATGTAGGTTTAAGTGGGCTGATCACCTTCACTGGACATCAGCATTACAACAAAACATAGAAGAATTTAAATGGCAATCAACCAAAAACTCTTTTATATCTTTTTCAAAATCGAGGGAAGGTCCTCAGCTAGTGTGGGTTTTAAAAAAAAAAGGACCCTTCTCATACAGAATAGAAAAACCAATCTGCAAGACAAGTTGTTTGAACGAAATGATGTTCTTATTATGGCATAATGATTTCACATTTTAACAAGCCACAAATGAGGTGAGGGACTAGCCTTATATAATTTTGCTTTTAACAAGAAGTTGAAACCCTTTCCCCCAAATAACGAGAAGACTTGTCATTCACAATCCAGAGAGTAAGTCTCCACAATGAGAAAATCATTTTTCAGGAGAATCTTCCTACAAAAGGAGGTTGATTTGATTACAAAGGTCAAGCGACTGGCTCTAGATGCTCTTCCTTGCTTGTGGAAACACTTCCCTGCTTGATTTGACTTGAATTGAGGTTGATTTAAATAAATTAGGTTTGGTCTGACTTGAAGCAACCCTTCAATAGCTAGATAAGTTCTAGTGACTTGCTTGATTTGCCTTGAAACCCTCAACATCTTGCTTTTTGATGCCCAACGTCTCTCTTGATGAAGTCGACTTGGTCCATTTGCTTGGTTTTGAAGATGACTTTGTTGAATGGTGTTGTCAATGGTGCCAACATTGGTCTTTGAGGTTTGAATGCTCTTAATATTCATCTAGTTTGCATTGATTGGAAGCTCCAAAGGACAAGAAGCCTTGGAAAGCTGTAGAAGCCCTGCACTTGTTGAAGATTTTGAAGATGCAGATTAATGAATTTGTTTCGGAGGCCATCATCATTGGATAATCCTCGTCATTATAATCAATGAATTTGTTTTGGAGACCATCATCATTGGATAATCCTCGTCATGAGATTCCTCATGGTTTGAGAGATATGCTTGTTCAAAGATGAAGCCCCACCTTGTGGACAAAAGCCCCAAGCAAGTTCATGATATGGTAGCCTTTCTTTGGCTAGAATAATGCTCAAGCCATAAGTTGTTTTATTATGAATTAAATTTTATCATGGCAAAAACACCTTGTCGAGGGGATCATATTCATGAGGGATTTTTAGGCTCCAAAATTTGAAACTTAAAATTCAAATATCCCTCCAACTCAAGTCGGCTTGAAATTAAAAGTGAAATGTTTTCCCTCGTTTTGGATTTCGACCAGCCCTCCTAGAAGTTTCTCTAGACTTATAAAAGGAGGCTTTCATTCCCCTCAAAGGCAAGAATTTAAGCACTAATCTTTGTGAGAAGAAGTTCTGAAATCTTCTGCAGCAAGTGTAGTCTTAATCTATCTTGAAGGAGGTCGAAGTAGCAAAAGGCTTATGGGTGCTTTTGGATGTAGGGTTTCGCTGGTCTTCATGACTACAAACTGAGATAGAATCGAGATTTTGCTTTGTGCTTGCAACTTGCTGGATCACGGGATCTGAAGCTTGCATGAAGGTTTCACCTAAGCTTGCATTTATCTAAGGTTGATCTCTGCTCTTCGATCCAAAATGAACCATGACTAATCCAAATTTCTTTGGCATTGAATTGGGCATCATTACTGGGGCTCTGATCTAGTTTGATGGAGGCTTAAAAATTCATCCCTTCCGGCCCTCCTTATCCTTGCACCTAAGGGATAATTTCGGCCCTGGTAAGAGGGTTCTTGTGGAAGTGTCTTATAATCAGATCTGAGGCTTGTTTAGGGCTTTTCACTGCGGTACAATTTGTGACTGATCTGAGACTTAAAAGTTCAGAGATATAAGGTTTATACCCTTGTTGTGAAATGGATCTAAGGCACTGTTTGGCCACATCTAATGCATAAAAAAACTCGGGCCTCTCTTCTAGTCCATTCACTGTTATCACAATTTGAATCAAGGAGACTTCTAAGGCTTGCATCCTTGTAATCTGAAGCGTAAGGAACCACTGAAAAGAAGGGTAAATCTGGAGCAGTACTGGTCATCATCCAAGAAGAGTTGGTTGAAGGAGATTTGAAGTTTTCTCCTCTTATTCGCTGGAGAAAGCTAAGACAAGGGATTCGACCTCCACTTCAAGGCAATCCTGTAGCAGATCTGATGCAACAATTCTGAAGCATTCATCATTGGGTATTTTCTGAAGCATTAAGCGATCTCTTCAAGTTGTTCCGAATGGGTGAAGCCTGAAGTAAGTTTTGTCTCAAATCAAGCCAAATCTTGGTAAGGCTTGCATCCTTGTAATCTGAAGCGTAAGGAACCACTGAAAAGAAGGGTAAATCTGGAGCAGTACTGGTCATCATCCAAGAAGAGTTGGTTGAAGGAGATTTGAATTTTTCTCCTCTTATTCGCTGGAGAAAGCTAAGACAAGGGATTCGACCTCCACTTCAAGGCAATCCTGTAGCAGATCTGATGCAACAATTCTGAAGCATTCATCATTGGGTATTTTCTGAAGCATTAAGCGATCTCTTCAAGTTGTTCCGAATGGGTGAAGCCTGAAGTAAGTTTTGTCTCAAATCAAGCCAAATCTTGGTATTTGCTACAAGTGTTTGTTTGTATGTTCTGGACACTTGAACTAAAACATCAAAGTTAGAGGCATCAACTATAAGGCATCAATAACATTGGAAGGTGAAGGTTTCAAGAAGAATGTTGCTTTAACAGTAAGAAGCAAGGGAAGTAGCAAGAAAAGGCAGAAATATCAAATCATCACTAAGACTGTCTACAACAGTTGAAGGCATCATTGGTTCAGGGATCTATGATGTAGTATTGAATCCTTGTGACAGAAGTCCCTTGCGGTAGGGTACACAGAAGTTGTATCATTGTATAAGGCAGTGACAGGTCCTGCAAAAGTATTCTCTTGCAAGCAATTGAAAACAGTAGCAGGCATCTGAAGAATACAGTGACAAAGATACATCTTTAAGGCAAGGTTTTCAACAAAAGAAACTGAGGTATGTTGTGCAGTTTGATTGGTTGAAGCTTGTGCATCCTCCAACAGTTTGTATTTGGAGAGTTTGGTTAGTCTGAAGTTGGGTATTATTGTGCAGTTTGAGTTTGAGTTGTTGGTTGGTTTTGAATATCTTGTAAGCAGATCATTATCCCTGGTACATCAATCTACATATACATGTGTGTGTGTGCGTGTGTGTCAGATCTTGTTGCAAGGAGCAGAGAATAGTGCTTGACAGTTTGGTCTCATCTAGGGTTTGATGTTCTTGCTACATAAAGGGTTTTGAGTTGTTTTTGCTAAGATTGGTTATTGAAGAGAGGCTTGGTTTCGTATTCAGTAATTGTTGTAGAGATTGTCAAGGATATCCTGTTCATTATGTTTGGCATTTGAAGGAGCCTCCTTCAGTTGGAGCTTCTTTATTGATGTAAACTATTGGAGACAAATATTAAGAAGCATTTGGTGGTTTTTCTCCCGGAATGGTTTCCACCTAATCTGTTGTTGTCCACTGTCTTGATGTTAATGTGATGTTGATTTATGCATGATCTAATGCTATTGTAAATTTAATGCTCTGTGAAGATAAAATTAGCTAATTGAAGAGAAATGTTGATTCACTCCCCTCTCAGTATTTCCAACAGACTTTTGCATTTTGCTTGATAACTTGCCTTTTACTTGAGTAACTTAACTTTTTCCTTCCTTTTCTGGGTTGAACGTTCACTTTATTCGTCTTGAAAATCTCTCCAAGCCCTCACATGTGTGGCTGACCCCTCATTCAATGAGCCCCATGTATGATCCTACAATGTGTTGCTCGCTTTGACAATTCTGTCACATGGGTTGACTTGAGAAAAGTTTATGGATGGCTTTTGATACCTTGCATGCCTAATTTGACCTAGATTTTATCATTATTTACCTCAAAATGATCACATGTGCCACAGAAGGAGGACAACCCCATTTGATTGGGGATATCTCCCTCTTTCCTTGACATTTCAAAAAAATTCCACATGGTATGGGAAGTATAATTTATGCTGTACAATCTGAGCCTTTGTTGATTTTTGACCCACTGGACAGTGGGCACTATGCATTGGGATCCACAAACTGGCTTGGGAAATGTGAGATGTTGGAAAATGCGAGACTACCATGCTTAGAACTGAAAATCAATAATATACCATGGCTAGAGAATACATATGGACTCCATGACACATTACCCTGTGGAAGGACATACGTGTGCTCAAGACTCATGCTAGACTGGCTCTAGTACCTACTATTAATGATCACTCCTATGAAACCCATAGCTCCTCTAAACCATGTATCCAAGTAGGTCCACCTTAAGTCCTTAAATCTTGTATAAGACAAGGGGACCTAAGAGTGAAGTGTAAGCGGGCTTGGCATGGCTGAGCACAATAGGTTTATGACACCATAACGCATAACATCACATGGCCTACAAGGCTTTGACTTGCATTCTTTGTGCTTAAAATGGTGCTTCCCAAAGAGAAAAATGGCTATAGGTAACCTTGCTAAAATGAGGGGTAACAAGACCTTTATAAACTCATTCAAAGTTTAAAATCCAAATATCTCTACTGACGAAATATATCAACCAACATAACACAAGTATATGACAGATTTAAATACTCAATTTAAGGTTAGCCAAGAGTGTGTCCTTAAAAAAGAAGCAAGTTACAAAGATACCTTATCATCATCCTAATTGCAAGAGCCATTGCTTCGAGCAACCACCTTACCAAGATCAACATTGCTCTAACAAAATTCTATTT
Organism: Pinus taeda; assembly: GCA_000404065.3. Taxonomy (NCBI): domain Eukaryota; kingdom Viridiplantae; phylum Streptophyta; class Pinopsida; order Pinales; family Pinaceae; genus Pinus; species Pinus taeda. The sequence goes on from APFE030777668.1 coordinate 27,529, forward strand.
ACTTTCCAAATTATCGAATATGACTTGTTTCCAGTGAGATGCTTGGAGTCACAATCAAAGAAGTCCTAATTGATTTTCTTATCCGTGGAGCATCCCAAAACAAAATCTAGGATGGATTGATCCTTTTACAATGTAATGATATGGTTTGAAACTTCAAAGATTTATTGCCTCATTTCCTCAACCTAGGACAACATCAAGAATATCTCATCAAGTAGAGCAATTAGTTGGTAATAAGCATAGATTTTCCACAATGTGCTTGATAGATATTTCAATAGTATATATCCACAGTCTGTTCTGGATCAGGTCAATTTGTTGTTTCAACAGCATCTCCTTCACCATGTATACCACAAGCAGAACACTCAAGCTTACACTCTTTCAAAACAGGGCTTAAAAGTTGAAGAGGATGTTCTGTTTCTTTCAAGATTCCAATAGGGAGGCCATAGGTCACGTTCAAATCCAGTCGAGTCTTGCAGGGTTACTGGTTGCTGTTAAGGCTAGAAGTTGAGCCGCCCTTGATCTGGATATCATGGTGAAGAGGAGGGGATACTGCAAGGATTTCCTTGGAAAAAGTTATATTGATTTTGTATAACATATGACTTGGTTGGTTTTTGGGAGAAAAAGAGTGTGTTACTAACCTAATCATCTGTTACTGTGGTTATGGATGCATTCTTCTCTCATGTCTAAAACTAAATCGTTGATGAGTTGATTTTGTGCATGGAATATATTGTAAAATCTTTTGAAATCATCAATTGGATGGTCTGATGCAGAAAATGTACATTCTATTTATTAATTTACTTTTGAGCATCTGTTCATGTTTTCTTAGCTGTATCCGTACATTTTAAATCATATTTTCCATGTCTCTATAACAATGAACCTCTCCTAAATATTATGTTCATATTTTATGTTGATATTAATGCCTTAATTAGTATTTAGTCCTCTAGTTTTGATTTGTTGAAGAAGAATTTTCATTCTTAAAAGTTCCTTTTTTATTAGTGCATCGTACAAAGTAGGTGGTCTATCTTGTCTCCCCTTTTTTGTGGGATCACAAGTATGAATTGAATTTCATTAAATGTTCTTAAAGGTCTATTATTGCATGCTTGTTGAATTGTTTGATTCCCATTTATCAAGTTGACTTTGTAGACGTCTAGATCCTTTCATCTTTTGCACAATTTGACCTAATTTTCATCAGTCCTATTGAGAACAGATCGACCCTTTCAACTGGCATGTTGATCAGCACTGCATTTATTTTTGCACCAATGTAGTCTTCTATTATGCCCTTTTGAAACTCTTTTTAGTTTTGAAAAAATATGCCAATATGCACAATTGGCATAATTTGAAGATATAGATATAGTAGTATCACTAGTTGACTTCACTAGGTATCAAGGTATTTCAATTAGAATGAGAAGAACAACAGATATCTCAATTAGAATAAGAAATAGAAATACTCATGAAGAATAATTTCTTGTTGGCAGGGTAAAGTAACCAATCGTCCCCTTGCTGGCACAAGGAAGAGGGGTAAGACACAAGTGGAGGATGAGGTATTGGAAAAGGAACTGTTAAATGATGAAAAGGAATGTGCTGAGCACATCATGCTTGTTGATCTTGGTCGGAATGATGTTGGGAAGGTAATTGACAACTCATGTTAACTAGAGAAATTGGATCATAAATTATATTTTTAAAAGTTTATAACTACATTTTTATATAAACAAAATTGCTATCTCCTAAGTTCTTACATTAGTACATCAAACCTATTGTTTGTCTTTGAAAGAACGTTTATTAGAGAAGGGAATAAACTAACCAACAAGAGATCTATATCGAGTGTTACACACAAATCCATTAACAGACAGACAAGGAAATTCATTGACAGGAAAGAAAGCAAAGACTGTGGAAGAACCTACATTTTTTAGCAGTGGTTACTTTCTTCATCGCTCTCCACCAAGATCTTTATGAGTCTTATGTATAGTTCTATCTCTTGAGTTTCTCTCTTCAGCAGGGAAACTTTGTGGGAGGGATAAATGTTATGTGCTTTTACTGCATGCTAGACTTTCAAGATCTTGAAGTTCCCTTTCTGATTCACTAACAATTTTTCTACTGTATTTGGATATGTTTGTGGGTTTGGTCCTTATCTTCTTACTTCTCAAATCTTGCCTGTTTCTCACTTTCTTCTGAAATCTTGCCCTTAGTGTCTGTCCAGTTGATGGTGTTCCATAGTATGTTGTTCTGTCCCTCACACTGTTCCCTAGATTCTCATAATTTCATCTTTCAATTCCATTTCTAATGTGTTGACATTGGGCTTGTCTCTTTGTATGGAAGGTAAGGCTACTTTGTTTCCGCATTTTTTTTCTCTCAAGTCTAGAGTTGAGTATGGAATTATGAATGAACTAAGGTTGTCTTCTTTATCATTGTACTACTACCCTAGAAATTAAAAAAAAAATCATCTCTTATAAATTCTTTCCTTGATGTGGTTTAGTGGATTGATGGCCTAACACATATCAGATCTCAAAAACCTAACCTGTTTGCTTCCAAAGAAAATGAACCCAATGCCCACTAGATGATCTCATAAGCATGAAGAGCAAAAAGGTAATCACCTCAAGTATTGATGTAAAAGTTGTTGATGTTTGTAATCAAGCAGGTCTTCTTCATAGGCCTAAATGTCTGGGTGTGCATGAGTAGCCCACAATCTCCTTAAGGCACTTGCTCAAGTTGCTAATGTAATGTAGTCTAAGTTTTAAACTTAGGAAAATCACATAGTAATAATGTTGGTTGGTTGAGCTAAAGAAACTTGGGAAAAGTAAAGTAATTTACATTAGTGATTATGTTTTAATCTCAACCATTCATCTTGAGGTGAGTTCTAATCTTGGTTGTCAACCACTTTGGAGATTAGGGTTAGGAATTTATTTGAATGGAAAGTTATAAAAGCAAGGCTAAGAAGAGGAGAAAGACACACTTTACAACGACACTAGCATCTGAGACAGATTTTCTGAATTAAGGAGTGCCATACTCTAGTGTGTTGGGTCCGAGGAAGTGCAAAAGTGCAATATTGAAGATCTAGGTCATCCAAGGAAATCAAGGATAGATCTAGGGCCTCATTTGTTGGATTAGATCCAAGGCATATATGATATTGTATTAACGTTTTTCTTAGCTGGGCCATTATTTTAGGATGAGAGTCCAAGTAAGTTCAGAGTTAATGAAGAACTATTGATTGAGCATATTTTGTTTTTTCCATTGTGATTTAGATTGGTTGTTTACTTTTTGCTTATGCTAATTAAGTTAAGAATCTAGTTGTGCATTTATTCAACAGATTTGTAATCTGGTAGTGTAATAAATTGCTGGGGTTTAGGTCCACAGGAAAATTAACAAAAGTGAGTGGAGCATCCATCTAGGGATGACTAAGGTTGACAGATATTTGTTTTCAATTGTGTGATACTTGTTGTACTTAATTTTCAATGTTAACTTTGTTTTTAGTTCTGTGATAGTTGTGAATGTTGGTCGACCATATTGGAAATGTTTGGTAAAACGGCGTTGAAATGGAATAACTAATTATGAAGATGTTCAATATACCAATGGCATAGTAAATACCAATGTTATTAGAATCGGACCAGTCATCAAACTAGTAGACACCTTGGATCGAGAATCAACCAGAACAGGACCAAGACCAACAAAAAACCAAACCAAAAAACCAATCGACCAAAATACATAAAATATTCAAAATTTAAAGAAAAACACACATACACACACACACACACATATTCATATGCATCCATATAAATTCAAACCATTTATACACAAATATGAAAAGGTTCTCATTTATATAGCAAGAGTGCATAATACCAAAATAACACTTAGTGCAATACATCTCTAAAAAAATACATCAACATACATGCTCTAAATGGCCTCTCGAGTCCAGAAATAAGCCTAGTACTAAACTACAACACTATTAGTACTAATCCAACTCATCATCCTCATCCTCTTTCTCATCTTCATCCTTAGAATTAGTACACTGAGAATCTATAGTGGGATTTCGACTTGATTGATCATTCCCTTGGGCCTGAAGATGGAGGTGGGTCCAAGTCCATCCAAGAAAGCTCTTCATTGTCAAATGTTGGTTCCTGGGTCTCCACAACCCACTTTGGATGGTGGATCAAAGTCATTCAAAATTATGTTGCTTGATTCAGGTGTCTTGTTTAACAATTGGTTTCGCCTCAACCTGAGGTTGTATTGAACATAAACCATGTTATTCAATTGTTTTTGCCACAAATGGTTCCTCTTCATGGTGTGTATTCGCTCAAAAGAACTCTAATTTTGAGAGATCTTTCGGTAAAAATCATGGCATTATATTAAATAGATGATGAGAGATGTTTTCTAGCCGTTAGAATATAACAACTAGTTTTGAATAAAGAATTATCATTAATTAATACTTTTTTTTTTTAATTAGAATAAAGTAATAGATGGAAAGAGAAATGTTTTATAGCCATTAGAATTTAACCACTGTTTTGACTAAAAAATTGTTGGACACCTAATCCTAAAGGGTTAGTGTGGAAGCTGAACAGACTAAGTAGTCCAAGGGACCTTGGGATGTGAATCCCAACGGTCACCAAATGTACTATAAATGTATATCAAATTGTTAATAAAAATGCATTGCATGCTTTATCTTTCTCATATGTTCTCGCTGTCCATGTCTGTTTAACATGGTATCAGAGCCATGATGTGTGGCCTGTTTTCCCTGAACAACTGGTCTGAGTTGCCTTAAATAGCCCTGGCCTAGCCTTCATTACCTGCACTGCCTCTGCCATAACGTATCTGCCCTGAAATAACCTAACCTACCTCTGCCAGCACTGCACACCTGTCCATACTGTCATTTCCAGTTTTAGTGCTGAGGCCTGACATGGTTTTGGCGCTGAGGCCACTGCAGAGATACGCAAGTTGAATGCGCTCTGATTGATTCATAAACGTTTGGTTTATTGAATGACTGTTCAACGCCCTGATTGATTCAGCGAGGTATCTCCTATGATACCATATATTACAATATTGTACAGTGTTGGTTTGTTTTCTTGGCTTGCTTGTAACAGAATGATTTTGGTTTGTTTTCTTGGCCTGCTCCACTAGAGAGTCCAGTCTTTCCCCTCTTGCAAGCACACTGTCAATAGTCTTATGAAGAATGATTTTGGTTTCATCCAAGTCTCTCTGGATCTTCAGGAGTTTATCCGCCTCCGTCGGATCCTGAAATTTAGTCAGAGCATCGTTTAAGTAGGGCCAAGATTGATTTGCATCCGACTGAACAGTCCTCCAGGAATCACCAAAGTTCTGTTGGTACTCATCCAGCACCTTGTTGATAACAGAAAAAGCACTGCGCACAGGATAGTGGTTATCCATGAATGCCGCCCCAAACAAGACATTCTTATTATAACAGTACACCATGTAAATAACAGTACACCATGTACTCGTCTTGCTGTACAGACTGATGCTGCCCGGGGGTGTTCTCTTGGCTATGGTGCGGTGACAGAGGCCTGTACCAGAACCTCTCTGGATGAACTGTAAACCAGAGATTCTGTTGGTGACTAATTCTTTGTACTAAATAAATAATTTCTCTGTTTTTGAACATATTTTCACAGGCTTCCTCGTTTTCCGTAACGACGTTTTTCAGACCGACATTTACAAATATTTGTCAGCAATCCTCCGCTCGGCGAGAGCGTTATCCAGTAGTATTCCATTGTTTAGCAGATATATATTGTTATCGATTTCTCTTGTATTTCCAATAAGATCCTTTGAATTGTCCAGAAGATTTCCGAGGCAGCGATTGCGGCGAGGGACAAGGCCGTAGAAGCCCGGGACGAGGCCGATGAAACGACGGCTATGATTCAGGTTTTGATTACCGAGGAAGTGCGACATAACAGCTCCATGTTTGAGGAAAAGGTCCAGAAGATGTCCTTCAATGAGTCCTGGCAATGGCAGGGGGATGAATTTCAGCTTGATGTCGATTCGCCTCTTGGGGCAACTTTACACATTTCCTAGCTTCTTCGCAAGTCTATAAGAAAATCTCTGCTTATGCTAGTAGATGTTGTAAAATCCAAAATCTGGGCATTTTGGCCAATGCAATTTTCATCTGAGTTTCATTATTGACTGTACCATGTGCTTAAGTTCAATAGTGATGGCTCCCGATTCAAATTCATATCGTCACAAAAATGTTCTGAGATTTAAGAATTCGATCAGCTTTTGAAACAGTAGATATTTTCAGCGAACTTTTCCAGAGGCAAAAGAAGGTGTAGTGTTTTGGGCGACAAATATTTTTGATAGGCTCTAAAACAGGTAATGTTGGTGTCGGTGCGTGGAATCTTATATTATAAGAGAGGTGAAACTCTTTGAGATTTTGGACATCACATTGACAATCAGAGTGGCGTAGCGGACGCGTGGAACGGGCTTCGAACTTTGGCGGGTCTGTCCATATTGGGTTGTTCGCCTTCAGAGAGAACATACCTAGCTTTTCCAGGAAGGCCATGCAACGAAAGAATAAACGAGGCCTCATACGAGTTCAATCAGAAATGGGAACCCACACTTGCTAATCTACAAGCCTCTCTCCCTGGCTCTACAATAGTCTACTCAGACATTTATACCATTGCAGTGCAGGCAGTTCAGAATCCACTCTATTGCGGATTTCAGGAGGTAACCAGAGGCTGCTGCGGAACCGGGCTTGCTGAAGTCAGACAACAGTGTCGCCAGGCTGCTTGTCTATCTTGCCCTGATGCTGACAGATTCACATATTGGGATTCTGTACATCCAACACAGAGGATGTATAAAATTATTGCAGACCTAGTTATGGAGCAAGATATTCCAGCACTGCTTAATTAATTAGAGAGGCAATGACAATCATGGAATATTTTATTTCTGATGAATTAAATATGTAACATTTTTGATATATATTGGTGGTGCTCAACATTGTCATTTTGGCTGAATCTGCTTAATGAAATTTCATTAAGCCAGTTGTTTGCTACCAAAACAACAGCAAATGACCAAAGTTCTCTCACTCCTGGAATGAACAAAACAGTCCCGAGTTCGTTTCAGTGACCGCGTGTTGGAATGGTTTTGTATTGAACTATTGATGCATTGAACCCATGACCATTGTGCGAATAATTTGAGACATGCAATATGCTTCGGTGATCTGACACAGAAGATAATCTGAAAGAACAAGGACTTCATTTGTTTGAGGGAAGTTGGGACAGTGAGCTATTGGCATATTAACGAAGTTCCTCCAATTCAATTTAAAGTTGCTGCTTGTTCAACTTACTTGTCCCTGTTGTGTAGTTTGGGCGTAAATTTATGTGCATTGTGATTATTTAGGGTACATTTGCACTTCAACTCATACTAAAACAAGTTTCTAGTGGTGCATTTCTGTTGAGGAAAATGGCTACAATTACTGAAGTATTAGATTTCATGAAAACTCTTATACTATCTACTGTTGATGACACATTACAAATCAGCAAAGGCTCTCTTTCAGAAATTCAGACATGTCTACAATATGCACAGGAAAAGATTGATTTTTTGCAGCTTGAGACAAAGCTACAGCAAGAAGAATTACAGCGGTGGAGTCATCATTCTGAACCTGTTTCTGTTCAGAAAATTGAAATAGACTCCCATAAACAGCAAGACACTAATGTTGCAAATTTAGTGCCTAATACAACAACAGATTTACATGCAGATGCAGAAACTCAGTCTGCACTTCCCAAGCCCATCATCAGACCTTGGGAACAGCTTGTCCACAACAAGCACAGAACTGGTCTTGGATATGACAAGGACTTGTCCTTTCATATTTCAGACTACTCAAAGCCCATTCAGTTTCAGAGTGCTGGATTCATTCATGACAGTTCACCTGCTCCTCATGACAGTTCAGCTT
>APFE030777668.1:36025-52794 GCA_000404065.3 Pinus taeda
GCACTAAGCGTTCCAGTGTTGGTGGCTATCCTTAAACCACCGCCCTTTTTTACCAACATTTCATACAGCACATTCAGCCTAGTGCTGCCATGCATTATTGCACATTTTGTATTACAAGCTCTTTTCTTGGACTCATACATAACCCTTCGGATTAAGGGGGGGAATGTTGGACACCTAATCCTAAAGGGTTAGCGTGGAAGCCGAATGGACAAAGCAGTCCAAGGGACCTTGGGATGTGAATCCCAAAGGTCACCAAATGTACTATAAATGTATATCAAATTGTTAATAAAAATGCATTGCATGCTTTATCTTTCTCATATGTTCTCGCTGTCCATGTCTGTTTAACAAAAATTATCATTGATTAAAACAAACATTTTTTAATTAAAATAAAGTAATAGATGGAAATTAGTGTAAATAAAGAATTAAATTAATTTTATTATTATTATTATTTTATCAAAACGAAGGTCAGTAATATTAAGGCCAAACTGAATTATTTTAAACAATTAAACTGAAAAATGTAAAAGAAATGGAAAAATTAAAATAATTGAAATAAACAAAATAAAATAATAGGTCAAATTTAACTATTAAAAAAAATAACTAAAATTAAATAAAAAAATTGAAAACCTAAATAATAAAATATTCAAAATAATGAATAACTCATTTTATTATTTAAATTAAAAATAATAATATAATAATTAAAGAAGAGAAAGATAGTAAATAAATAAGAAATAAAGGAATACATAAATTTTGATTAAAATAAATTAAAAAATTAAAAATTAAATATTATAAAAACTTAGGAATACAACGTAGGGATCCAACACTTGCTAATATTCCAACCATCATCTCTATTTAGATTGATAGGCTTCCTTTCAATTTCCAAGGCCTCCCTAAACTTACGGTGATGAAAATGATCAATCGTTGCAATGACCCTCACCTCTTCAATGCAAATGTGATGGTTTGTCTTTTTTGCATGTTTTACCGAAGCAGAGGAGCGAGACCTTCCATGTTTGATGTCACCTGCGTGCTCAAGAATCCTCTGATTAATTGAGCGGCCAATTTCACCAATGTATGGAGTCCCACATGAGCAAGGGATAACATAAACACCTTTCACATCTTTAGTTTTCACAGGGTCCTTCACTGATCGTAGGGAGCTTTGGATAGTGTTTAGGGACGTAAATGTCGAAGGAACCTTATGCTTCTTCAGGATCTTAGCAGTCTTGTCTGTGGTTACTTGGATAAACAGAAGATGAACCCTTGAAAACTTATCTTTTTTAAGATCATTTTTAATCCTAGGACCTTTTTTAGCCTTAAGGAAGGCTCTAAGACATTGATGCTTACTATAACCATTATTTTTAAAAACACAAAGAAGATGGGTTTTTTCATCATTGAGGTGGTTTTCATCAGAAACTCATAATGCCCGAGTGGCTAAGGTGTCGAGAACACCTAAGTTTTGAGCGGGCAAATGATGCGAATTCGCATGAAGATATTGTTTGGTGTGAGTTTTCTTCCGAAAAACCTGGTGGGAGAAAGAACCATCATCTCTCTTTGAAATAAGAACGTCGAGGAAAGGGAGACTGCCATCGATTTCACATTCCATAGTAAACTTTATGGAACTAGATTGATTGTTAAGACGCTGGAAAAAGAGATCCAAATTTTCCCGACCATGAGACCAAATGACGCAAGTGTCATCCACAAACCTTTTCCAACGCTTAGGCTGGAATACAGCCGAGGATAAGGCCTTAGATTCAAAGTCCTCCATAAACAAATTAGCCACTACTGGGGAAAGGGGGGGAACCCAGGGCAACTCCACAAGTTTGTTCATAAAAGTCACCTTCAAAACTGAAGAAAGTAGAAGTAAGACACATTCAACCAAATAAGCTGTATCTAGGTCCGTGGGGATATTAGTGTACAAGGAGACCACATCAAAACTCACCAAATTATCACCAAGATCCAGCCTTATACCCTTTAATTCATTGACAAACGAAGACAAATCTTTGACAAAGGATTCAACTCGACCAACAAGAGGTTTTATCTTATTTGCTAAAAACTTAGCAAGAAGATAGGTCGGCCCTCCAATGGTGTTGACAATGGGATGCAGGGGAGCCCCTTCCTTATGGATCTTTGGAAGACCATAAATCCTAGGAGTGAGAGGGCTGCTCTCAATTAGCTTCTGGCTATGGGAGTTAATAGTGCTACTAGATTTTATGGCTAGAGCAACTATTTTAGAAATCTTTTTTAAGGGATTCTTATTAAGTTTTCTATGGCTTCCGCCATTACAAAGGTGATCTAACATTTTTCTTCGGTAATCTTCCTTATCTGAGATAACGACAACATCCCCTTTGTCAGCGTTGGAGAAATCCTCTTCCCATAAAAGTTTTTCCTATAATGTGCAAAATAACTAGCTTTTGGTGACAAGCCCACCAAACTAGCTCATAAACAAAAGTTTAAGCCTCTCATGAGGTTGAATATTCTATGATGCATGTCGTTGGGCCTTGGAAGAGGTCTAATGAAGTCCCTATGTGCCATAATGTGGAGTTGGACTTCCAAAAGCAATGGACAAGGGGTTGGCCCCTTGTAATAACATGTGGTGTTCCAAATGACATGTGGGTGCACACAAGTGTCCTCATGGGTCTCCAAACAAATCAAATGCCTGTAGATCACCTGCAAGGGCTAGGATGGTGGTGTAGGTGATGCCACATCATTGTGCAAGTCCTGGACCATCTGCCAAGTGTGTGGTCCAATTGTGAGGCCGACTAGACATGATGAATCAGGCGCATCTTCCTTGTCCAACAAGTGAACCGTGAGTAATCTCTGAATGGCTATGGGGATTCATGGAGTGTTGCTTGTTGATGTAGAGGCCCATGGCTCTCTACACACACCTTACATGTGCCAATGTAGCCCTCTGGGGGTCAGGACCCCGTATAGGGATACCAAACCCAAATGGAAACCATCTGCAAATCTGCATTAGATCCAATGTGTCCTTGTGCCCTCCAACATACCAAGTCATTAAAGAAATAAAGTAAAAAAGTTTATAAACCATGGACAACAAGTGGGCACTTCACAATTGCATGCCCTTCCATAGTGGGCTTTGGCATGTGCTAATGTCTGCAAGCTCCAAATAGGGTTAACCAAACGTCCTATTAGGTGGTTTCTACTTCCAAAGGGGGTGCTATGTTTGTGGTACATCCTTCAAATGGTGGTGGCACGTGGCATAATGATGGAATGAAATAGGGAATAAAAGGGGGAAACCTTAGTCACATCCTATGGTACAAGGGTAGCTAATAAAGGGAAGCCCACACTTGGGTAAATAATGTATAGGAGGGATCAATCGTGGTGCATGGGTTACCGATTCCTGACATTGATTTTTCCACCCTTCTTCATATGCCTTTTTCCTTTTATGCTTTTCTTTGGTTGATTGCTCGGGGCTCTAGGTAATGAGAGCATGATGCGTAAAGTATAACAGTGGATGCCCCCTTTTAAGGTGGGGCAGTTCATTGCCCATAGGGGGCTGGGACAATCATGGGTTCCTGAATGATAAAGGAGGCTCATCAAGGGCCATGTAGGAACCAGGATGATGGCCATAGAATGGGGTAGAGCTCATGTCACGACTTTTGCCCACGTGCTAAATATTTTTGTCTCGAGCATCTTTTGCATTTTGTGGTACAGTTTCCTGTTGAATGTTGCAAATTATGTTTTTTATTTTCCTTTTAGCTACATCAACCTCCGGGCATCATTCTAGGCCCGACCCAAGATGCAGGGCAAGGGGAGGGGGTGGCTAACCCTACGTGGACCCAGTGGAGGAATGTGGACCCAAGTGGGAGGAGAGATGATTGGGGGTGTAATGAGTGGAAGGAGGAGTAATATATGTGAATTAGGGAGCGGGACTACATAACCAAAATTAGGGTTTCCCGTGTAATACCATCCCTAAAACCAATAGGTCAGTAAAAGAGATCCCACGAGACTAGGGTCCAAGGTTAACATCCTAAAAGAAACCTAGGGGACAAGAGCACAAACCTATACCACTCTTTCCGTCGAATCTCCCCATTAATCCATGCCGAAAGCCTCCATGATAAATAAACTAGAATACTCAATTTCCAAATAACAAGACATACCTTTAGGTTTGGGAAGCCCACCTTCAAACATACGATCATGACAGATGGGTGAGGGACCACATGACTGTGAAAATTATTAATCCTCAAGGAACCACTACTGCAGCAAATCTGAAGCCCACCTTCAAACATACGATCATGACAGATGGGTGAGGGACCACATGACTGTGAAAATTCTTAATCCTCAAGGAACCACTACTGCAGCAAATCTGAATCTACTTCACCTACTTGATTTTAATATACATTCATCAAGTTATTCTCTGAATACTGAAGCAAATTAATTCTGCAGCCTACACTACTTTAAATTTGATTACATGAAACAAAAAACTGAGCAAAGAACAAGATACATAGGACATAATTATTTTTGGACAAAATGGTCCCTGGAAAAACCCATTGCAGGAAAACTGGTGTAGCGGCTCTAAGGGTTTTCTATTATTAAGCAGTAGTTCTGAATACAAATGCTGGATGCCCTCCCAACAATCCAGTGACAGAGAAAATACAATGGCGGAAAATCTAAGTGAGTTTTACCTCACTTCACCTAATAGATTCCGGTTGATCGGACAACAAGACTGGCCAACCCCAGCTACTTTTACGCTAGCCCTGCATAGGCCCTGCGTCAGCCTTTTAGGCTCTGCGTCAGCCCTGCGCTAGCTCTTCTGCCCACTGCGTCAGCTTTCCCAATTGTTTCGGCAGTTTCCCGACAGTTCCAACTTTCTGTGTGGAGGGCAGCTTCTGCTTCTGTGCTGGCCCTTCTGGTTCTGTGTTAGGCCTGCGTGGTCCCAGATTGGCCCAACGTCAGTGCTCCTGAGTGCTGCGCTGCCTCCACAAGCTTCTCTCTGCGTCTCTGTTAGTATTCCTGAACTATCCCTGCCCCTTTGCTGCAATTGATCACTCAATTCGAATTTCTCAGCTTTCTAGCCCAGAAATCGAATTCTAGATCAATTCGTTCTCTTCGTGTGTGTTTCTAAATGAACCCCAAGCCCCCTTATAAATTTCTTGTTGAGAATTCAACGATCGAGATTGAGTCTCTAATCTACGACTAAGATTAAAACTTGACTTTATCCACCTTCTAGATCATTCTCACCCACATTTTGATTAATACCCATTAATATTTTAATTTTCCTAAGTTTAGACTTAGGAACCCCATTAAAAATAATAATTATTTTAATAAAATACAATCCGGGTAGAATTGCACCAAACGGTTTCTGGGTTTTTTAGAAATCATGTGCCTTAGCATCTCCACCAATTTTCATGGCTAGAGCATATCCGATGCTACGAAAAACTAACAATGGCTGGCTCAGGTAGCAGAGAATTGACACATTGAGCTAGTTGGTGGCTGCAAGGGTCTGTTGTTTGTCGGTTGAGGCCCATCATGGATACTTTTTTTCTCCTAGGGATATCACCCACAAAATGGTGGGTAACAGAGCCCATAATACTTCAAATGATGGAACTGCTTTTCTTGCATAGATGCTACTTGCAAAACCATCCCACTCTATAAGTAAGACGTTGATTGCCACTGTAATTAATTCTGAATTAGATATTTTCTCACCAGATTCTTGAAATTGATCTTTAATTTTTGATAGCTTCAGGAAATAAGATACTATAGTGTCTTCTTTTGTCATGTTTGATTGATATTGTTGAGTTCTCAGGGCTATCATGTGACTTCTTGTACTAACGGAGTATAATTTTGCCTAAGGTATCATAGATTTCTTTAGATATAGATAATTTTGATGCAAAAGTGATAAGATGGTCTTTGATGGACTCAAAGAGAATTCTTTGAGCTTTAATTTCCCCTTTTTCATATTTTTCCATTTCTTGGGCATTATTCTCATTTGGAGTTGGAACTTTTCCTTGAACGAATTTCATGACATCATTCTCTCTAAGGACTAAGTCAATTTTCTTTTTCCATGCCTTGAAGTTAGATGCTCCTTCTAGCTTATTGCTCTCGTTGCATACAAAAGCCATTGAATTAGACATGTAGGATTGGAAGAAAGCTGCAACTGAACTGTTCTATTAGAGATGTCTTCAAATATAGCTGCTCCGAAGATGACCTTCTATCTTCTGTCTAGTAATACTATGTCCTCTTTACCTTAGCTTTGAAACCATGTTAAAAAATCAAAGCTAATGTAGATTTTCTTACTAGGTAATTACTTGTGAGGATTAATCTTCTTTCTTTTGTTATTTTATTGTTCCTTCTTCTTTAAGAAATTATACAAATTATTCTCTCAAGATCACAAAGAAGCAAGATATACAAAATTTAGGCTTTCAAGCCAGGGAAAAACCCCACAAGGGCTAAAACCCAACAATTCTCTTCTTATTGAATCAAGTCAAAATGAGATATCCAACCCAGGACCAAAGACTCCCTTGAAGGTTCCACATCAACCCTCCTCTCAAATCAAACTCAATTGTAGTCAACCTCGTTCTTTCTCATCAAGATATAGTCAAACTTCTTCAAACTTCGCTCCAGCTACAAAGGACTTCGCCCTATTAACAACTTCAGGAAAAGTCAGATTTTCAGCCTTGACAAAAACTGTAGCATACTTCAGATTTTCTTGGCCTTGTCATATAATTTCAGGAAACTCGCATGTGTGACTGTAATGGATCATAAGTAGTGTTCAGTCTTCGTATTCTTTGACTTTCCTTTCACTTCTGAACTTCAGCTTGTTTCTCCTTATTTCAGTCACAAAATTTGATTTGTTTCTTCAAAAATTGATGGATCTAATAGGTCAAATTTTCTGCTATATATATAGCTGTCCATGAGGTATCAAATAGCTACAGAAGCGGACTTTGATTGAGAGAGGGTTGACTTGAACCTTTTTGACTCTTTTAGACAAAAATAAAATTCTCTTCTTTTTCTTTACAAAATGTCAAATGTGACATGACTCAATTACACGTCTTTGACTCTTTTTGACTTCTAAAGCATGAAGATCATGCTTGAATAAGAAATAGAATAATAAAAGATAAATTCATTAATAATTTTTCTTTCATTATGATTGACACTAGTTACATTTTCCAACACTTGGAGGCCTAGGCCAACTTGTTCCCAAGGAGGTCTGACTTGACAGTTTTGTTGGACTTTGACTCAATATAAAATTCTTTTTCATTTTCTTTACAAAAGTCCAAATGGGACTTGACCCAAATACATTTCTTTTGCCTCAAAATAATTTCTTTTTGACTCTCTTTGACTCGATAAGAACGAAGAACATGCCATGACCAAAATACAATAATAATAGTGAATATAATAAACATTTTTGATGATGAAATTACATTATGAAGACAGACACTAGTTACATTTGTTCAACAATAAATAAGATCTGATAGCTTCTTTGGCTGCATCCATGGCCTCATACAAACAAACCATTATAGGTTTATCCCCATCAACAAAGCAAAGAAACTTTAGCAACTTATGGCCCTCCTTGGAATGAATCATTGTACACTAGTTTAGTGATGTCTCTCCCATCTCGTCTTGTGTTAAATGCACAATTATGCCATTCATCAAAAACAAATATTTGCGTCAACTCACATTGACATTGGAGTATAGTTTTAAGAGAAACAAACCCGTTGGCAAAACATATGATTTTAGGACACAACAATGGCTGTTATGAAACCAGCTCACAAAAAGATAGAAAAGAGAGATCAACGCAAACATGAAACCCATGCTTTAATAAGTCAATTTAATAATAAAATTTCTTTTTCTTTCTTTTGATAAATATATTACATCATGACTTGAGTACAATTATGAAGACCGACACTAGTTACATTCTTCAACACTTTATCTCCACCACCTAAAACAATTATATATTTCCTCGCCCATTTGTCAAGAGCACATGTGAGAAGGTGGGCAATTCGACCCAAAAGGTATGTTTTTCATTATGCAATTGGGTGCTTATGGTTGTTTTTCATTTGGGCATTTTGGCATGGATTATTGGCTGACTTGGAAGAAGGAAGGGCCATGACCGTGGTTTTGTTATCTCACCTTAAATGGGGGTTTAATCTTCAACCCTAGTCTAGTGGGATCTCCCCTACTGGCCTATGGCTTTAGCAAGGACACTACTTGGGAAACCTTGATTTTGGTAGCGTGGTCCCGTTTTCTGTTTTCATATTTATCACTTCCCTTCGCACATTAGGATCCCTATTCACTATTTCCCTTCTCTAGGTCCATAGGGTCTAGCACACTTGCTCCCCTTGTCAACATATCTGAGTTGGGCTTGGAAATGTTGCCCTGAAGGTCGATGCAACTAAAAGAAAGTTAAAATCATATCATGGCCACAAGCAATCACAAAAGAGAAGGAAAATCACAAAATGCAAAAGATGACCGTGACTTTAATAATAGCATGTGGGCAAAAGCCAAGTGTGAGCTCTACCCCTTATCATTATGGCCATTACCCTGGTTCTTAGGGACATTGATTTCCCTATCACATCAAAAAAGGAACCCTTGCACATCCTAACCGCTGGTGGGCGATGAAATGCCCCATAGTTAAGGGTGTAATAATTGTTATACATCATTCACAACATGCTCGTATTTCCTCCGAGCATTAATACAAAGAAAAATCAAGAAAAAGCAAAAGGAAAATAAAGAGGGGTGGAAAAAAAAAAGGCTGGGGTAACTCTGATTGCTCCCTCCTCACATATGTACACTCAATATGTGGACTTCCTCTTATTGCTACTCCTTTACCCATGGCATATGGCCCTGAGACACCTTTATCCCCATTCCATTCCATCGTTATTCACATGCATCCTATTGATTGAAGGATGTACCAGGGGTTGGGCACACCCAATGGGGTTGTTTATTGGCCTCTCCTACCTAGGGAGGTAACACTATTACGAGATCAAAGCCCCATATTTGGAAAATAAGACCTATATGAAGTCTCAATTTGCCCTTGATTAATAAGCTTGGTTCACTTAGATGCACTAATGATTAATTGTATGTAATGATGAAGATGCAACATTGGAAATTGTGTGTGATTGGCAGGTGGTTTCCATCAGGAAAGGGCAATTCAACTGGGGCCCAAGCCCACTAGAGGAGCATTATGACACCCTATAGGTGAAGCGTTGATGTTGAAATTCTGAAGTTCTATGCTGTCTGTACCAATCACTTATTACAAAACTTCTTTATGTTGCAATATTAGATAAGAAATTGTAGATAGAACATAAATCAAATGCACAATAGAAGACAACCGAGAACCAAATGAGATGCAAAGAGTTTAGGTCCAATGACCAGGGAAAAACCCAACCAGATTCTTCTTCTATTAGAAATCATTTGTTCAACAAAAATACAAAGTACAATGAGAGATCAAGAGAATGAGTAAGTTCACCCAAACTTGAACAAGCTGTAGAATGAAGATCACTGGTAGCAGTAATAGATGCACACATTGAATCAGCCTTCCCTTCAACTAAATCAACACTGAAGCACTGAATCAACCTTGGCTCACCAAGTTATGCTCTTACTCTCCAAGTCTCTTTCTCACAATATTCTTCAACTCTCTCTCAAGTTGAAATTCTTCTTTCACAATGCACAAGTAGTGAGAGGAGAAAGAATGAGGCATATATATATAAGAGGAGCAACGTATCCATGCCATAAAGGAGAAGTAACTCGCATGTTAAGAGGGAGAGTAACATATGCTCATTTAAGAAATGTAACTCATGCCATTAAGAACGCATGCCTTTGCAACCTATGATTTTAATTGAGACCGTAACATATGCATTAAAGAGTTCGTAAGAGGAATCTTTTATGACATGCTTTTATTGAGTGTACGAGCATATTTTATGATGTGCTTTAATGAGTGTAAGAGAGTGTAAGAGCATTAATGAGTGTAAGAGGAATATGCCATGCCAATAATTGTTGGAAAATGTAACTATGTTCAGTCTTCAATAATGTACTTGAGTCATCATGTAATGTACTTGTCAAAAGAATAAAGAAAATAATTATTATTATTATTATTGTGACTTATTAAAGCATGGGTTTCATGCTTGGGTCACCATGTTTTAGGTCAAAGTCCCCATTGTGGACTTCTAGGATTTATTCTGAGTCTATAGAGTTATTGTACATTTAAAGAGACCCTCTTGGGCTTTTGAATCATGTAAAAAGGTTAAGTATTGAGTCAAATATGAATTATGTAACCTCCATACCATGTCGGCCTAAGAGAAGATCAAGTCGGCCTAAGGACCCTATTCGAACCCACAAGAAGCCTATAAAAGAAAGGTCATCGAATTCATTTGGAAAATCATTCTCTCATCAAGTTCAAATTCTCTTGTAGCTGGGAAAAAGTGCAAAAATCTCTTGTTGCTGGGCAGAGGTGCGAAGTTCTCTTGTAGCTGGGAAAAGGTGCGAAGTCTGTTGCTGGGAAGCCGAAGTGAATGCGAGTTCGGGGAAGGCTAAGGAGACAAGGAAAATCAAAATTTTGGTGTCTCTCTCTCTCTGTTTTGTGTCCTATATTGGGAGATCGAAGTCTTCAAAGTTTCGCTGTTGTCGGAAGCTACTAGTTGCCGTAAGTTGCTGCATAGTCGAAGTTGTTGGGAAGAGGTTGAAATTCTGGGAGGTTGACTTGGTGTGGAGGGAAGGTCTAGTCTTGGTCTAGGGTGAAGAGTCTCAAAGAATACTATTGAAATGAAGAGTTATCTTGACTGGGTTTTCCCCTTGAGGGGGGTTTTGCCCTGGTATGTTACTACACCTGGTGTCTATTGTTTTATGTACCGCTGCTTTTGGTAATTGCTTGATGAACTAAAGAAAGAAGATATAAAGAATCATAATAATCAGAAACATCACAAGTAATTATCAAAAACAAGAAAATCTTTTTTGCCTTTCCGATTTTCTAACATGGTATCAGAGCTTTGGTGAAAAAGGAAGAAAAAGGCAGTCTCAAGCACTTGATCCATTCATAGGTACTATCTCAGGGAAGGAGTCTATTATATTCAAGGAAGATGTCTAACTCAATCAAGGGTGAGAACAAACTTGAAGGAGGATCTAACTTCAGATTCTGGAAAAAGAGTATAGACCTAATCCTTGAGAAGAACAAGGTGCTGGATTTGGTAAAAGGAAATGTAAAGAAGCCCATAGAAGAAGCCAATGATGCCGACAAAGCAAAATTCAGGGACTTAGAATTGGTGGCTATGACTCTGATGGTATAAGAGATTAAAGACAATCATGTCCCATTCATAGCTAACATCGATCATGCTCATGAAATGTATGAAGCCTTGCTAAAGCTGTTCACTATTAAGAACATTGGTCAAGTAGCAAGTTTGAAGAATGAGTTGAGGACTACGAAGATGACTAAAGAAGATATTGTGGCAACCTTCTTTGTGAAGATAGCTAGCTCAAAAATGATCTCTTGGCCATATATGAGATTGTTCCAGACAAAGAACTAGTGATCACTGCCCTATTAGGATTGCCACCCTCTTGGGGTGCATTTGTTGCAGGTCTCAACAGTTGGAGGGTAGCTCCCACCTTTGAAGAATTATGGATTGCCTGTAGTCAGGAAGAATTAAGGATCTCAATGGTTGCCAATCTTGAAGGAGTATAAAATTCTTATGTTGCTCATCATAAAGGAAAGAGATCCAAGGGACCGACGAAGAAAGTTGACATGTCCAAGAAAGAGTGCTATAAATGTCATAAGAAGGGTCACTACAAGAGTGTTTGTCCCGAGAATCCAAAGAATAAGAAGAGAGGAAGGGATCAAGCCAAGCTTGCCGTAGAAGGAGACTCAAAGAAAGTCAAGCCTGAAGAACCCGACATTAGGGACTTACACTATTAAGTCCTTTGCTTGTAGCTTTACATATCTTGTTTTATATGTTTTAGAATTTACATGTTTTAAACATATTTTGGACAAGGCATTTTTGTATTGTTTTTAAGTTTATAGGTTTCCCTCAAGCTTTGGAGGGAGCTCCCAATAACTCCCAAAGATAAGTATCTCATGTCTTTTCAGATTTGGGTTCATGTACTCATTTAGTTTTGATTATATTAAATACTAATCACCGTTCTTCATCTATTGTCTTGATTAGGAAAACATCCGCAAGAAGGAGGATCTCTCAAGACAAGGTTAGTCAAGAAACAAATGTATGCTTTGAATACATTGATTGAAAAGATTATTCATTTGATGATATATTACTAACTTTGTTATGACTAGTTGTATTGAACCTTAGTGATTCTTGCTTGGGTGATTCATCTCTTCATAAATCTACCCACCCCACTCATATTCTTAATTGACTATATAGAACCCTAGACAAGTTCTGGAAAACCCTAACTGAAGGGTATTGTATTGTGAATCTCTGAAACCCTAAACTACTTAGGGATATTGTGAAATGTTAGTTGAAGTTTTATTGATGATGTCATGTTTGAGATTTTGGTATGATCAGGAAATCCTAACTTGTTAGGATTGATTGATAAGGTGTAAAATTCCGAAACCTTTGAAGTTTTTGGTAATGTAGGGTTTGCTATGTTTCTGCATTGGAGCCCTGGCTCATTGGGGTTTGGTGGAATGTGTGAGCAAAGCCCTTATATTGTCTTAGAAATGGTTTCCTTCATATGTGTGTGTTTGTTTGATCAAACCCTAGCATAATCAAGATTGTTGTATGTCTAACTCTTATTGATATTTGTGAAGTTGGGTTTGACTAACACATCATATGAAATGTATTTGCATGATGAAATCTAGGCATATATAGATATGTCCTTTTGGTTTGGTCTAGATCAAATGTATTAATGTTGTTGGACATATGATATGCTTATGTGGTTATCAATTCCTATATGTGTTGACCTAGTCAATGATGGTCATAAGTTTTTAATGGAAGTCCTTGTCAGAAATTCTAGGATATTGATAACTGGAAATCTAGGGTGTTGTAGCTAAACCCTAGTGAAGTTAATTTATCTAGTATGTGAAATATAACAATTTGAAATCGATTGAATGATTGTTGAAAATAAAAATCTAGGGTCTTGCAGTTAAATCCTAGTAGTAACCTTGTCTAGTGTGAAATGTAACAATCTGAGATCTTTGTATTTAATGATTGTTGAGATTGTGGAAATGGAATTCTAGGGTTTTGGAGTTAAACCTTAGTCAAAGTAAAATCTATGATATATGATGATTTGAGATTTGTGTAAGATCCCTGAAATTGTGAAAATTGGAATCCTAGGGTTTTGAAGTTGAACCTTAGTTGAAGTATAAATCTCTGATGAATGTTGACTATATGATAATTTGAGATTTGTGAAAGATTGCTGAAATTTGAATTTTTGGTTGAGATTGATGATTGATCAGAAATCTAGGGTTTGCAATTAACCCTAGTAGCAGTTGGTCAGACTAGTGACTGATTGATGGTTGATTGAAAATCTAGGGTTGGAATTAATCCTAGTGGAAGCTGGTCAAGTTAATGACTAAGCTGTAATTGACTTTGATTGATTTGTTTGTATGAAATCTAGGATTTGTATGAATCCCTAGTGAGAAGTATGTCATGTGTATTTTGAGAGGGTGATAGATGCTTTATAGATCTATCTGTGTTGTGAATTGTTTCTAGGGTTGGCTATATGTTGAAGAAATGTATGCCATACCTTTGGAAGGAACATTGAAACCCTAGCAAGATGTTGAAGAGTATATGTCTCTTGTTTATAATTAAGTTTGGGTATCTCATATGAATAAAGTTGAAATGCTTCCGTGTTGTGATATGGCTAACATCATGCTTCTTTAGATTTGGTTGTCGTTCCTATTGAAGTTGTGCAGGTACACAATCTTCAACTTGGTGAAGATGTTCGTTAATGTGATAAGCATGATGAGGTTGATGATAACCCTGATGAAATAGTTGGAAGCCACGAAAGATTCTCCGATGAGTAAGACGCTGATCTCCCAGAGGAAGCATGAATAGAAGAGATCTCCCTAAGATTAAGAGGGAGCCTGGATAAAGAGGTGCTTCCTAGTTGAGAAGGAGGGCATAGCTTGGTACTAATTAAAGAATGAATTTCGGAGGATATGTTGTGGCATGTGAAGTAGGATGTAAAACATATGATTAAGGAATCCTCTGTCAAAGATTCAGTTGATAGTCCTACTATGGAAAGTTGAGGAGCAACATCTGTTGTCTGTATGACCCCGAAGGTTTGTATTTGATTATGTACATGTGAAAGTATATTGTTGATTGGGGTTGTGTTTGTACAGGTGAATCTATCAAAGTATTTGATAGCATGCTGGTTGTCGATCAGTTTGATTGGGAGAGATTGGTCTTTCTTGATGTGTTGGATGAAGGGGTGTTGAGGCTTTGTGAGTGAAGCATTGCCTCTGAGGACATTTGATCGACACATTGTGTTGATGTCTAGAAGTTGGAAATGCGGTGTTGATCATTGAGCTCTGTTTTGGATACACTTGGATTTTTGGGTTGATGGTTAACAAGTAGGCCTGAGGGTACCTAAAGGGGCTGAAAGCTTGAGTCCATCTTCGTCCCAGTTGGATAGATTGCCTTGTCCAGGAATCTAGTCCATGACATTGCGGTGCCTAAACTATTGAGTGACTGTTTGGATAGATTGCCCTGGTCAGGAATCTAGTCCATGGCATTGTGGTGCCTAAAGTTCTTTATGGTTCATATAGTTTGAGATCTTCCATTGTATTTGTACATTATGAATACATCCCTAGTTAAGAGGGAGCGTTGGAAAATGTAACTATGTTCGGTCTTCAATAATGTACTTGAGTCATCATGTAATGTATTTTTCAAAAGAATAAATAAAATATTTTTTATCATTATTATTGTGACTTATTAAAGCGCGGGTTTCATGCTTGGGTCGCCATGTTTTAGGTCAAAGTCCCCATTGTGGACTTCTGGGATTTTCTGAGTCTATAGAGTTATTGTACATTTAAAGAGACCATTCTTGGGCTTTTGAATCATGTAAAAAAGGTTAAGTATTGAGTCAAATATGAATTATGTAACCTCCACACCATGTTGGCCTAAGAGAAGATCAAGTCGGCATAAGGACTCTATTTGACCCCACAAGAAGCCTATAAAAGGAAGGTCATCAAATTCATTTGGAGCACCATTCTCTCATCAAGTTCGAATTCTCTTGTAGTTAGGAAGAAGTGCGAAAATCTCATGTTGCTGGGCAGAATTGCGAAGTTTTCTTGTATCTAGGAAAAGGTGTGAAGTCTGTTGCTGGGAAGCCGAAGTGAATGCGAGTTTGGGGAAGGCTAAGGAGACAAGGAAAATAGAAATTATGGTGTCTCTCTCTCTCTATTTCGTGTCCTGGATCGGGAGATCGAAGTCATCCAAGTTTAACTGTTGCCATACGCTGGCAGTTGTCGTAAGTTGTTGTATAGCCGAAGTTGCTGGGAAGAGGTCGAAATTCTGGGAGGCTGCTTGGTTTGGAGGGAAGGTTTGGTCTTGGTCTAGGGTGAAGAGTCTCAAAGAATACTATTGAAAGGAAGAATTAGCTTGACTGGGTTTTCCCCTTGAGGGGGGTTTTGCTGTGGCATGTGCGTATATCCGATGTCTATTGTTTTATGTATTGCTGCTTTTGGTAATTGCTTGATGAACTAAAGAAAGAAGATATAAAGAATCGTAATAATAAGAAACATCATAAGTAATTATCAAGAACAAGAATATTTTTTTTGCTTTTCCAATTTTCTAATAATAATGAGTGTAAGAGAACATTATTGAGAACCATGATTGAGTGACTTGGGTTTCTTTTTAATAAGAATATCAGAAGAATAATAATAATATTATTAATGATAATATTGATGATTAAGCTGAAATTGACCTATTTGGATTGATTGATGATCAGAAGGGCTTTTCCATCAACAAGAGTTGATTACCAATTGGTGCAAGGTGATTTACTATTTTTGGAAAGTCATACTTTTAGACTTTCAATTTTTAGGAATTCTATTTGTAGACGTTCTATTTTTAGAGATTCTACCTTTAGGCTTTCTATTTTAAGAAATTCGTCCTTAAGCTGCCAAATTTTCAAAAATTGAGAGCCATGGGACTCCTATCACTTGCAGAGTAGCACACCTTCAACGCCACAATACTTTGTGCTTTGCCCCACATTATTCATGAGGTGATGCAATTGGACCAGTGTGGCCCAATCGGCTTAGTAGTGATTTGAGGCCCATATGAGTGTTGGGTTGTGTTATATTCTTTCCACGACTAGCCCATGTAGTGAACTGGGAGGTTAGAGGGGGGCGGAGCCCCCCCTTCATTGCGTTGATTGCGTAGCGGGGGTGTCACAAGGGGGGCGGGTAGCCCCCCTCTATGGGGTTCGGGGTAGCGCCCGCGGAAATTTTTTTTTGGACCAATGTTACTTGGGAGCGGGAGCGGAAGCGGGAGCGGGAGCGACCATTTTCAGAAGCTCCCAGTTTGGGAGCGAATCCGGGAGCGATTTTTTAAAAATATATATATTTTTTATATTTTTTAATTTTTGATACATATATGTCAACAAAAACATGTAGAATGATGAATTAGACATAAAAAAACATAAAAAAACATAGATTGATCATTGAACCATATCACATCAATCATCTAGAAATTATAATCGTCATCAACCGTGTCCACAAGATAGTAATTTTACACATATTACAACCTCAACATATTGAGTCTCATGAATCATGATTCATCACATTCAATATTAAAGTTTCAACTTCAAGTTTTTAAAATTGAAATTCAATAGCATTTATCATCATTGATCACCAAAGTTGTACAGGT
>APFE030777668.1:58870-95228 GCA_000404065.3 Pinus taeda
ATTATATTACCCGACGAACCCACGCACCCTGTTTCCAAAAATGCCGTCCCCGTCCCCGTCCCCATCCCCGTCCCCGCACCCACGTTTCCTGGCAACATAGCTTGTAAGTTCCTATTGTTGAAGATTATCATTTTGACTTTGTCTAATGTATGGAATTGCTTCTTCTAGATTATGCTTGATTGTGCCCTAATTTGTTGAAAATAAATTTTAAAGGCTATCTAGTTGAGAATTGCATAGGTTACTCAACATGTAATGAATGTTCGTAGTGAAGGAATTCTTATAATTCTCCATCATACTCCATTTATCATTGAGTGGGTAAATGTTGGAATTTTGATACCTAGGGCATCAAATTTTGACCTCCTTTACATTAAATTTGGCTTATATATCACATCCTTGACTTCATATGCCTAAAGGACAAGGAACTAGTCCAAGTCTTTGGCGATCATTCCAAAATTTTCTCCATAAATTTCTCTCCTTAAATTTGGTCCTTTTAAGGCTAGGGTCAAATTGTAGTGCTTGCAGCGAAATTTTAGGGAGGAGACTTTTTGGTGATTTGAGAGCCTAAACATCAAGAGATAGGTCTTTGGTGGGGCATCCACTCAAATTTCATCCATAAAATCTGTTACCCTAGGTGTCATTCCAAGAGGGAAACCCTAGTCTCTTTTGTCCTCAACTTGAGGACTTTCTTGAGGGTTTCATGAGCCTTGGCTTAGTTAAATATCATTTTAAGAAACCCTTTCCCTTGATCCTTGACCTTACCTTGTGATACCTATCACCATAAAAAAATCTCGAAACCCTAGGTCTTGAACCTTCCTTTTTAGGGCTTTTCTTTGAGAGTGTTTATCCTCTTTGAAGCCTTGAACCATTATTGAGTCTCTCTCTTGAATGAGCTCTAGCTTGATCACTTTGTGCCTTTTACTTAGCATATCTATTTTAAGTGATCTCCCTCCTACCAGGACTCCTCCCATCAGTGAAAGTCTATAAAGAGCAGGGGTTTTTGGCTGAGGTGACATTGGGCCTCTACACCATTGTTAGCACTTTGTCTAGCTATTGTTTTGTAGGGTTTCCCTCTCCAAGGCCTGCTAGGTTTTGTGGTAACAATCCCATAGGCTGAACGATTGTTTTTTTGCTATTTGGTTTTTCCTAGCAATACGTACTTCCTCAAGTAGGCTATAGAAGGTTAGTTAAAGTTGTTTTCTGATATTTGTGTAGTGTTGTTTTTGTTGGGCAACGTGGAGGTTACCTTGTAAGTTTTTTAAAGGAATGAAAATATTATTTGAAGTAGTAATTACCAATGCATGTGTGAACTTATTCTTTATGCTTCCACTATTTAATTTTTAACTATTGTATGATTGATGTTATGGTCTAAAAATTAATTCAATGTTGTTAAAATTGGCAACTAGGGCCAAACTCCATGTGGATCATCTTATTTATGGCAGCTGATATTTTTCTTGGATTCCCCTCATCGAGAGGTGTAGGATTGATCTAAAGATCATCCCATTCTGACAAGTATTCATGGAGATATGAATTTATTTATGTTATGCGACAATTCGTCAAGGTCGGCCAACAACCAAATTACCTTCACGTGTCCTCCACGTTTTAGTATAAATAGAGGTGCCTTGCAAGTCATTTTACACACACCTCTTGTGATCTCTTCCTCTCCACTTGTCTTTGGGTTTTGGTGGGAGGAGAGATCCTAAGAGTATACGCTGCCCTAAGAAGAAGATGCCCTAGCTCTACGCTGTCATGGAGAAGTTTAAACGTTGCCATAGAGAAGGCTCTATGCTATAGAGAAGCTTAACGCTCGTATGGAGAAGCCCTAACCACTGGCCTAATGATGCCCTAATGAACACACAGTCATGAAGGCAAGAAGCCCTAACGCAGTGAGGGAAGAAGGTGATATCACAAGAAGGAAGTGAGTCCTAAGTAAAGACTTCTAGACGCAGTCCAAAAAGGAGATTCTATCCTTACCATTGTTTTAAAAGCCGGCCGGCTTGGAACCGACTCGGCCGAGTTGGTCCGAGCTGGAAAAAAATTTGCAACCCGGCCTCTGAACCGGTTCGGCTGGCCAGGTTAAGACTGAGCCAACTCGACTGATCCCGTATCAACCCGGCTGGGTCACGGACAGCGGCCAGTAAACCCATAAAACCGCTTTTTTTATGTTTTCGCTGAGTGTGGGGGACTCCTTGGGCTTCCTTGTCTGACTCATGGGTTTCCCTGTCTGGCTCTAATCCCTAGTATTGATATGCTATTCATGGTAATGTTAAATTCTTAAAGTAAAAGTGACATTCTCCTTAATCTTCATTTACATCCTTCTACTTAAATTTTTAACATTACCATGAAATGACTCAGGATGTTTGAGAGTGGTTTCGACCTCATGGATTTCATATGGGGAAATTAGAATTTTAGATTTCATTCAAAATCCAGTAGACTTATTACTTATTAGTTTTTTAGGATTTCAGGATTGGGGGATTGCAATGCTTCCATTGAATTTTATCATGTATTAGGGTATGGAACTCGTATTTAATCAAGAGCACCAATCCCTCTATGTACCTCGATGTTAGTGACATTGGTTGTCGAACTCCTCCGGGATTCGCTCCCAAACTGGAGCTTCTGAAAATGTCGCTCCCGCTCCCGTTTTTGCTCCCACTCTTCGCTTTCGCTCCCGCTTCCAAGTAACACTGAGCCAAATGATGTTGGAAACTCTAGTAGTAGAGGCCATTTCTAGCTTCCTTGGTTATGTGTTTTTGTTTTGATCTCTATATCATCATCGTGTATGTATTGGATAGTGCACTGGGTGCCATTTTGATATAATTGATATATTCATGAGCTTACTTTGATCATATGTTGTCTTCTATCTATATTCTAATGTTGAGTGTTTGGAAACATGACTGAAAATCTTTAAAATTATGTGTTTTTATAAAAAATAAATATTTAATGTATTTTTTACAACGACCGAGTCATTGAAATCGAGCCGGCCAAGTCAATACCAAGTCGGAGTCGGAGTCAGAGTCGACCCTCGCCCGAGTCGAAGTCAAAGTCGGAGTTTTAAAACATTGATCCTTACCCTAGCCACAGTGAGGAAGTGTCTTAGCCACAAAATTCTGGCCGTAGTCCTGGCCCTAAACATAATCTTCTATCCGCAATCTTTGAAGAGACTTGTGCCCTAACTGCAGTCAGTTCAAGCCCTAACCGCAATCATAATGTTGGCTCTCATACGTTGTTCAAAGGGTCCTCAATCCGCTATCCTAAGGACATGTCTATACGCTCTTCTAAAGAGACCTAGCCACAATTGTGTGTGTGCCCTAGTATTTGTCCAAATGCATCCTAAAGTCTGGCCTTATTCTGCAACAAGAGAAGGATTTTATGCTGCCCCAAACGCAGTCATCATGCTGAGTATTGCAGTGTAGTGATGATGGACATGGTGTGATAGGTGACAACATGATGAGGGCAACATGGTGCAGTATGGTGCAATGCAATGGATGCAACATGATGCATTGCAACAGCTTGAAGATGATGGGTGCAACAACATGATGTGTAAGTAGTGCAGCAACAAGAATGTATTGTGTGAAAATTCTATCACTGCAGTAGTTGATTTACTTTTCCTGCTTATTTCATCATAAGTTATTCATGAAACTACTTCAACAAACATTAAAATAAATACTGCTGCAGATATCACACCGTAATACAGAAACAAACATATGCACACATTGACACAGTTATTTTGAACTAATGTCCCTGGAAAAGCCCAATGTGGGAAAACCAGTGCAGCAAGGGAGGATTTTATTATTTAGCAATTTTCTAGTACAACAGGGTGCCAAACTGGCTTACCCACAGATAAGCAAATTTCCAACACTTCTTTTGAAACCCTCTGTGTTAGCCTGAAACCCTCTGCGTCAGCCTGAAACCCTTTGCGTCAACCTACTGAGGCTCTGCGCAGCCTCTTTGACCTTCTGCGTCACTCCTACAACCTCTACACGAATGACGCAAGCCCTTCTAGCTTTGTGCAGTCTCTGCTGCCTCTGCGTGGCTTCCTTTAGCTTTGCGTCTGCCTCTTTTGCCTCTGTATTGATCTCTCGTTTCTTTGTTCCATACTTATTGCCTCTTGACTGCTCTCTAGACCACTGGTTCAATTTCTCAGCAAACCTCGCTCTAGAAATTGAACTAACTTGTCTCCCTCAGTGTGTCCTCCAAGTGACCCTCAAGCCTCCTCTTATACTTTTCTCGTTGATAAATCAATGACCGAGATTAAGTCCCTAATCAACGACTAAGATTAGATCTGGCTTGATCCATGTTTTTTGGACCTTCTAACACAGATTCATATTAATACACATTAATATTTTATTTTCCCTAAGTTTAGACTTAGGGACTCCATTAAAAATATTTTAATATCTCCTTATCTGTTTAGAATCTGCCCAAACCCTTTTTGGGTATTGGAGATTTCATGGGCCCTAACCTCTCCACCAAATTTCGTGGCTAGGGCACATCCGATGCTACCCCAAATCAACACTGCTTCTTAGCGAGGACTGTGCTCTAGAAATACTCCTTACTGAGTATTACTTTGATCATTCGACAGTGGTCCTTGCGCTGATGTTAAGCCTCCTTGCCCAACATCCTCTGCACTGCTTCATCTTGAACCGCTGCCCATGACTCTGTTACTGCCACTGCTACATCTGTATGACAACTCCCTCTGCATCTGTGTTGTTGCTTGTCCTTTCTCCCAACACTGCAACTCCCTCTACATCTGTGCTGCTACTGGTCCTTTCTCCCAACATTGCATCCGCACTGCAACTCCCTCTTCATTCGTGCTGCTAACACACTACTTCTAAAAGTGGTTCTTTACCATTGCCATCTTTTCCCTGATGCAGTTAAATTTTGACTTTCCAATGGCCTTGGTGAGGATATCTGCCACTTGTTCCCCTGTAGGAGTGTAGCTCAACTGTACAGCTCCTCGTTGGACACAATCTCTGACAAAATGACACCGGATATCAATATGTTTCGACCTATCGTGGAATATTGGATTCTCAGAGAGTTTGATGCAACTATGATTATCACACATGATCTTGGTCGCCTCCATATTTCTTCTGAATAGGTTTACCAACAGTTTTCTAAGCCATATGGCCTCACACAAAGTTGTGCTTGCTACCATATATTCTGCCTCAGACGAGCTCAGAGCCACATACTTCTATTTCCTACTGCACCAGGAGCTCATTCCTGACCCAATGTTGAAACAGTACCCAGAGGTACTTTTCCGATCCACTGAAATTCTTGCTCAATCTGCATCAGTGAATCCACTCAACCTGATATCCTTCCCCTTGGTGTATAAGAGCCCATATTCAACTGTTCCCTATAAATACCTGAGAACATGTTTGGCTGATGCCCAGTGAGCCCTCTTTGGTTCCACCATGAACTGACTGAGGGTGTTGATAGCGTAGCAAATATCTAGCCTGGTATTGACTAGATACATTAGGGACCTTATGAGCTGGCAGTATAGGGTGGGATCGACATCCTTGTCTTCTGATGCATCAATCTTCTTCCAATTTGTGATCATTGGCGTAGCCATAGGTCTACATTCTCCCATCCCGAACCATTTCAGGATTTCTGTAGTATACCTCCTTTGCCCAAGGAAGATTTCTCCTTTCTGCTGCCAAACTTCCAAGCCTAGGAAACAGTGCATTCATCCCAAATCCTTCATATTGAACTCTGTGGCTAGATTCTTCTTGCAGTCCTCAATGAGTCTGGATGATCTTGTCAGGAAGAGATCATCCACATAGAATACTAAGACAAGTGGCTCGTTCTCTATGACCAAATAGTAGAGATTCAGATTCGCGTCACTCTTGACAAACCCCATCTTCTGCAAGTAAACGTCTATTCGACCATACCACGCTCTCGGTGCCTGCTTCAGCCCATGCAAGGCTTTCTTCAGTCTGCATACATGAGACTTCTTCTCACGAGTCTCAAAGCCCTTTGGTTGTTCATTGTATACCTCTTCTTCTATTACCCCGTTTAGAAATGCCGTCTTGACATCCATCTGATGGATCTCCCATCCCATCTGGGCTGCAAGAGATATCACAATCCTAATAGATGTATACCTGAGTACTGGGGCAAAGGTCTCCTCATAGTCAATCCCTTCCTTTTGAGCATACCCCTTAGCCACAAACATGGCCTTGTATTTTTCAACGCTGCCGTCCGTAGCATATTGGATCTTGTAGATCCATCTTGAACCTACCACAGATCTGTCTTGAGGCCTTGACAACACCTCCCAGACATCGTTTATCATTATGGAGTTATACTCCTCCACCATTACATCTAGCCAGACCTGATGCTGAGCTGCCTCCTTGAAGCTGGCAGGCTCCCCATCTTGAGCTAATAACGCTTGATACCTGTCTGGCTGTTTTTGCTCTCTCTTATTTTTCCTTGGCTCTTCGATGAAGTTCTTTGCATCATGCAAAATCTGACGAAGTTCCCTGCTGGTTCTTCCTCTGTCAGCAAGTGCTTCTGTTTGCTCCTCCTCCTCATCCTGAGAATCTTCCTGATTTGAGGATGAATTCTTTACTTCCGTTGGTTGAAGAGGCATGACCAACAGATCCTCTTTCGGCTGCTCCTTGGAAGGCATTTTGCGAGATCTTTTGAAAGCTCTGTCCTCCATGAATTTTACATCTCGTCGTACTACTACCTTCCTGCTTCCTGGAAGATAGATTCTGTATGCCTTAGCGTTCTCGCTATATCCTACCAGATACCCCTTTTCTGCAGTCTGATCCAACTTCTTCCTCTTTTCTTCGGGTATGCGACAATATGCTAAACTCCCAAATATCCTGAAATGAATGACTTCAGGCGTCTTTCCAGTGAAGAATTTCTCTAGATTAATCTTGCCCAATGCCCGATGAGGAGTCCTGTTCTGAACATAGACAACTATGTTGCATGCTTCTGCCCACAGGAATTTTGGCATATCATGATCATACAGCATGGCCCTAGCTGCTTCTACAATAACCCTGTTTTTCCTTTCTGCCACCCCATTTTGCTTCGGATTGTAGGGAGCTGTCCACTCTCTTCTAATGCCCTCCTTAGCGCAATAATCAGTGAAGTCCTTCTCGACATACTCTCCACCATTATCTGAGCGCAAGACTTTTATTTTCTTACCTGTCAGATTCTCCACTAGAGCCTTGAACTCCTTGAATCGACAGAAAACCTCATCCTTGGTTTTTCAGAAAATAGACCCAAGTTTTACTTGAGTTGTCATTAATGAAGGTAAGGAGATACTCGGCACCGCTGAGAGATTTGATGGACATAGGTCCACAGATATTTGAGTGTATCAATCCTAGTACACTCTTGGCCCAGTGGTTGCTCCTAGGAAATGCCGCCTTGGCATACTTTCCTAGAGCGCATCCCCTACATACATCATCTCGCTCTGTACTCAGATTCAGAACTCCTGTTACAGTGCTCCTGAGAATTCTCAGGGCTCCATGGTGCAAGTGACCCATCCTTTTGTGTTGATCTCTCGTTTCTCCGTACTCGCTGCCTCCTGACTGCTCTCCAGACCACTAGTTCAATTTCTCAGCAAACCCTGCTCCAGAAATTGAACTGACTAGTCTCCCTCGGTGTGTCCTCCAAGTGACCCTCAAGCCTCCTCTTATACTTTTCTCGTTGATAAATCAACGGCCGAGATTAAGTCCCTAATCAACGACTAAGATTAGATCTGGCTTGATCCATGCCTTTTGGACCATTCTAACACAGATTCATATTAATACACATTAATATTTTATTTTCCCTAAGTTTATATTTAGGGACTCCATTAAAAATATTAATTATTTTAATATCTCCTGATCTGTTTAGAATCTGCCCAAACCCTTTCTAGGTATTAGAGATCTCATGTGCCCCAACCTCTCCACCAAATTTCGTGGCTAGGGCATATCCGATGCTACCCCAAATCAACATATTGTAGCAGCATGATGATGATGTATTGCAGTAAGCATAGTGCAATGAAGGGTACAACACAGTGCAACATGAAGGATGCAACATAATGATGATGAAGAGCAGCATGATGGGTACAACATGATGATGAGGTATAGCTCAGTGATGGGAGCAGCATAGTGATGAGAGCAACTCAGTGATTGGGTGAAGCACAGTGACAGGTGCAACATGATGACGAGGTGCAACACTGTGATTGGTGCAGCATGGTGATGGAGTCACCTTGTAGGATCAGTTGAAGCAGTATGTCTTCATCGAAGTTCAGATCAACTACCTCATGTGTTATCTTCATGGAGAAAATCTCTGCTCTTATTTTGATAAGTGAAAATGTTGACCTCTGATGTATGTGTACTATCTCTTTCTCTGCTGAACTATTGAAGAATATAAGAAGAATTGATCAAGGGTTCCCCCCATTGGAGTTTGTCCCTGGCTAGCGCCACATTTTGTGTCTTCTTGTCTTGGCTTGTTTTCTGCAATTTATATTTATGTTCTATCTGCATTTTACTATCATGCTAAATGTGACTACTAATCTGGAATTGATATTGAGCTAATATGGAAAATTGAAGTAAATTTGCTCTAAGCATAGAACATACCTAAAATTAACTAATGTAAATAAAATTCAACGGTCTACTTGTTTGATTGAGATCGTAAGGACATTAGTCACTAAGGGTTTGAAATTGTCACATGCCCCAGGTTTCTAGCCTAGTGGTAATTCGGTTGCATAATCCCTTTTGTCATTTTCTTTTTGTTAGCCATCCATATACATGAGTAACCTTGAGAGAAAATTTGTATCCTACATTGCAGTGTGCCAACCAACAACCCTACCATGATCCACAAATAGCCAAACCTCAGATGCCTCTCGTCCATTTTTTGGATAGTGCACTCAGTGATCTAGCTTGCTCATCTGATGAAGGTGGGTCATCTATTGGGAGGTACTCTAACCATTTTTGGCATTCAAGTGCTTTCA
The DNA here is from genome assembly GCA_000404065.3 of Pinus taeda. Classification (NCBI taxonomy): domain Eukaryota; kingdom Viridiplantae; phylum Streptophyta; class Pinopsida; order Pinales; family Pinaceae; genus Pinus; species Pinus taeda. The sequence goes on from APFE030777668.1 coordinate 67,806, forward strand.
TTTAATGTTGACGACATTCTGGTATGGATCATAGATTGAAATTGGATTATAGATTGCTATTGGTTGTGTACTTGTTCCCTTATTTCACCTTAGTGGTTATCATGTGTCCCCAGTTCAATGTGACCTTTCTTAGTGTTTTTCTTTCATTGTCTTGGAGGGGCACAATTAGGAGGCTTTGATGATAATAGCACTCCATATTATTGATACTTAACACATGTCATCATTCCTTGATGTTTGTTATCCCATCTTTTGATTGTTTGTTGTCAAACGATCATACTTGTTCCCTGCTAGCCTTGTTTGATGAGAAGGAGTTGAAAATACTCAAAGTTGATGTTGTTGAAAGAAAAGAAAAAAGGCACAAGCTAAATATTGAGATGCAAAAGAATGGCAAGGGATGTAAAACAAGCAAAAGCTAATTATAGCTTGAGCTCTACCTCCTCCTATGTAGTCATTTATGCTTGAGAGAAGCCATGCATATCAAGCCTATCAAAGTAAATGGAACTCTCAGTAAATTTCTTGCCCCCAATGAAGAGATAAACTGCTCATCAATATAGGTGGATTATATTATTATTGTTAGTTGATAAAACAAGAATGCTTATTAAACAAGTCGTTTCAAAGTAAGAAAGAAAAAGGAAAATTTTGGGGGCTCAAAAAAACATTGGTGGGGGAAGGTAACTCAAGTAGCTAAAGCTCTCCCTCTACAAAGAGACTCATTGACAATGGTTTGCATAACCTAGTATAAGACTGTGACAACTTTCATGAAGTAAACCCCAAGGCATAACACATATCACTTGCACCTATTATTTGAAAGGGCCAACCTAGGAATTGTTCCTGCCCTTAGGTTTGGAAGCACTTGGTAAGGTCATGTAATAACGCTCCCATACTTATGTATGGTAACTTGAGCACAATCATAAGCTAGTAGGACAATTGAAGATGATGCTTGTGAGAAATACTTTGATGTGTTGAGGAATCTAGGGAAACTTGGTTAGGGCTTATTTAATTTGATTTCTCTTAACTTAGATAGTTGTTTGTGATATTCTTATAGATAATTTTTTTTTCTTGTTATTATGTTCTAGATCATCAAACAACTATCACAATATGAAGATAAAAATGGACACTAGATGTTGGCAGTCAACCGAGGCAAAAACCTTATGAAGGGGAAAACCCAGTGAAACTCTTCCTTTAGTAAAATCAATCAGGTTGAGACAAACCAAGACCTCTTTGACCAAGACCACTACCTCTCCCACGAAGTCAACCTCCATGAACAAATCAGACTTCGAACAAATCAACTAGGGTCTCAACCCTCTCTTCTTGCTTCTGCAACAATCCTGTACCTTTTCAACTTTGTAATTTCTTAGTATACTCATATGTGTACAAGATAGACCTTTGTTAGTCTTCTAATCTACTTCGCTAGATTTCTTTTTCTTCTTGTAATGGGATGGGTACTCCTTCATATACTTCGCACTTCATCTTGTCTCTTCTTGTTGCATATCAAATCATGAATGTGTGTCCTCTCACTAGGCCGAATGCACTTGCATATATAGTAGTTTGAGGCTATCCTCTTAGGGCGACTTGAAGGATTGGAGGTCGACTTGGTGTAGGAGATTTATAAGACCTATATTCAAGAAAATAAATTCTCTTTCTTGACATATAAAGCCCAAGGAGGGTCTATTATATCGTGATTTTTACGTTGACTCAAGCCACAAAACCTAGAGCACACAATGGGTGCTTTTGACCTATTGATTATTGACCTAAGCATGAAACCCATGCTGTAATAAGCCAATTTTATTATTATTATTATTATTATTATAAATTTCCTCTTTTTTTCATTACATCATGACTCAAATACAATTATGAAGACCAACACTAGTTATATTCTTCAACGCTCTCTCTTAACTAGGGAGGTATTCATAATTACATATATACATAGGTACATGTATGAACTCAAAATGATATGTTTCTGCGAAGAGTTACAACACACGCAGTGCTACAGATTATATACTTGACCAAAGTATCTAATCGAGTGGGACTAAAGTGTGTTCCAAGTTTCAGCCACTCTAGGTACCATTAGGCTCCAACTCTAACACCAACCTAGGGATCCAGGTATCGTATCTAAGGTCGAAGCTCCACATGATCAACGATACTCTCCCTACTTTGGGATCTAGACATCATCACAGGTCGACTAGATGTCCTCCCAAGCATCTTGTCGCCCCAAGATGCTTCATCTCTCATATCAACTAAATTAGATAGTCCAAGCATGCTTCCAAAATGTGTCAACCTTCTTATGGAGAGATCTTCCCGTGCAAACACAACCCCAATTAGTAATAAACTTCCAAATATATACAAGTTAGCACAAACCTCTGGGGTCCTCAAATATTGTGATGTTGCTTAGGTCATCATCATTTTATCCAAGGTTATTTCTTCGGAAGCTTCCTTCTTCAACTTTTCTAGCAACACCAAATTGAGCCTCAACACTTTTCAATGTAACCAAGTTTTTTTGTTTTTTGTTTGCAACTTCATCAATCATGAACAACCTGTCTGTAGCGCTTCATCTATTCTCCTATCTCAATTATCCTTATGATCTTTGGAAGAGATTAACTTTTCAACCAAGCTCCCTTTCCACTGGGGAAGTATACACTTTTTCTTTTATCCAAGTTTCTTCTTAGCTAAGGAATAAGTTCATCAACAATTTATATTTTTCCAGCCACACAAACTCTTTCTTTTGCATCATCATTTCATCGGAGAACTTCAATCTTTCAAATCTACATTCCTTCAAGAACATCATCCTTACTATGGCAACAAGATCATCTATTCATCTTTAATGTCATCATCATTCTTACAGCTGCCTCTTTCCATCATGCTCATCATTGTTATCAAGTCATCTACACCTATGAGGTAGGTGAACATCTTCGACATCTCGAAGATCATGTACTTGCAACTTTTCAACAATAAGTACAACCAAGTAGGAGCATGAAATTAACTTGATCAAAATAGGGTTAGCATGTCATTGTAATGGAAGCATCAAATCAAGCTTTAGACATCTAAAACATAAGCCTAGTCAAGTTGACAATCAATAAGAGTTACATCTTTTCATAATCTAGGCTTCAACAAATTTGCTAGGGTTTTGTAAAAAACCTTAGTTTCCATCGAGACTTAAAGCCTTAGATATTAACAACTAAATCAAGTTAGCAATCCAATCATAGCATTTTACATCTGAAGCTTCAATATTATGTTCTTAGAATTTTGTGTCAAACTCTATTAGGTTTTTTCATAAGCCCTAGATTTCATCAATAAAATTAAATCATAGATATCAATAATAAAGTGAGCATCCTAACATTTCATATCTAGGGTTTCATTATTGTTTCCTTATATCAATCTTTTACTAGGGTTTTTATCGTAAACCCTAGATACACACATCAAACTTTAACAATTTGACCAGACTAACGTTTCAATTATGCGGAAGCTCATACACCTAGGATTTCCTTCCTAGGATTGACTATCACAAAGGTTTTGTCAAAAACTCTAATTCATCAAACCCTAAAAAATTTAGGGTTTCATCATATAACTTAGATATCATCAATAAACCCTAAAAGACTAGGGTTTCTTCATAACATTACTAAAATCCTAATCATCAAGAGAGTAGGATATCATTATATGTTCTAGACTTTATCAACAAACCCTAAGTAGACTAGGGTTCATCATTAACATACCGTAAGCATCAAAAGGTTAGGGTATTGTAGTGAACCCTAAAGGTTAGGGTTTCACCAAAATGAACAAGTGGCAAGAGATAGTATGCCAAGGGTAGATTCAATATAGAGATTAATCACCCTAACAAGAATCTTTATGATTCAAAACCATAAACATAAGAAAGTTAGTAATACAAGGCAAATTCCATAATGATCGTACTTTTTAATGAAGAAGTTTAGCTACAAATCTTGTGGTCTTAGACATACCTTGAGTTGCATTGTTTACAAACCTTGTGGGGTATCCTTATTGAAGGGTTTCCTTTGAATTGTGACAATGTCTTCAAGGTTCATCAGCTTGTGTCCAAGGATCAACTTGATTTATCAAGTCATCACACCTGAAATATTTATTGACAAACATACCAAAATATACAAATACAATAACATAATATTTATCTAGGATTTTCATTACCTCTTAGAGAATGAATTTCAAGGGATTTTGAGTACAAACCCTTTGAGTACCTACAAATCCTATCATCATAAAAGATTATCACATATCTACAAACCCTAAGTAACATAGATTAGGGTTCCTTAGAGGGAACAGGAGAATTTGGGATGAGGGTTTCTAAGTATTTTATCTAGGATGTTAGATATTAACATTCTTTATTGTGATGAAAACTTGCAAACCTTACAGGCACCTAAACCCTAAAAACATTTCATACAAATGAACATGCTTTACTTACCTCAAGATTACATACCTTTGACTTTTATGGTTGAAAGGTTGATATTCCCTTGAGCTTGTTTCCCGTTTTCTTGCAAATTGAAGACAATTTGTTAGATAATTAAAACATAAAGAGTAATGTGAGTACTTGTATTTGATGAACACTTTAGGTTAATCTGATTTCCAAGATTGTAGACGAAGTTCACTTTAACAATCTTCAATTTCTGAGCTTCACCAACCATTGACTATATATGATTCTTAGTTTATAGGAGTGCTCAAAAGAACTGCTTTGGTTGTTATAGTTTATCACTGAAGGAGGCTTGAATGATCACCAAAAAGTCAGCATCTATATCTCTGTTCAGGTTCAAAATTCTTATATATATAATCCACAGGTCTGTAGCTTCTATTCCAGGTGTCACGACTTTTATATGAAGACTGCAGTTTGGTGATAGGTCTTCAAGAATAGGCCTAAATACCTTAAATGATTCGGTCTTTGATTTCTTTGACAAGTGCTCTTTATTGCTTTCTATGAGGGCTCTCTTTCAATACTTTGAGATATATTTTGGTCACTAACAAATATGCACAGGTCTCTGTAATTTCGGATGTCACAGAAGATTTAGATTCTTTTTGAAGTAATTTTAGACCTTAACATTTGAGCACAGAACTTCACTCTCTCTATCAAAAGACTCGACCTTGAATAGACTATATTCTTAGCCTCTCAGATTTCTAGAATGGTGTCACTGGTGCTTTCTTTAGATGCATTTGTTCCTTCAGTTCAGGCTTGCGGCCTAGTCACAGGGATATGCCCAGAATTGACTTATTTCAATTCGTTCCTCCTTTAGAGATGCATGTCCTTCATGACAAGGCTCGAAATTCTAGTTGTTTTGCACAAGAATTATCTTCTAGCTGCCTCAAATCACTGTCCTTAGCTCTGATACCATGTTGAGAAATCTAGAGCAGTTTAGTTAGGGCTTATTTAATTTTGATTTCTCTTAACTTAGATAGTTGTTTGTGATCTTAGATAGTTGTTTGTAACTTTGTGATATTCTTATAGATAACTTTTCTTCTTGTTATTATGTTCTAGATCATCAAACAACTATCACAATATGAAGATAAAAATGGACACCAGATGTAGGCACTCAACCAGGGAAAAACCCCAATGAAGGGGAAAACTCAGCCAAACTCTTCCTTTAGTAAAATCAAATCAAGTTGAGACAAGCCAAGACCTCTTTGACCAAGACCACTACCTCTCCCACCTAGACAGCCTCGAACAAATCGAACTTCCACCAAATCAACTAGGGTCTCGGCCCTCTCTTCTTGCTTCTGCAACAGTCCTATACTTTTTCTGCTCTGTAATTTCTCAGTATACTCATACGTGTGTCACAAGGTAGACCTTTGTTAGACTTCTAATCTCCTTCGCTAGATTTCTTTTTCTTCTTGTAATAGGATGGGTACTCCTTCATATACTTTGCACTTCATCTTGTCTTCTTGCTGCAAATGGAATCATGAATGTGTGTCCTTTCACTAGGTCAAATGCACTTGTATATATAGTAGTTTGAGGCTGTCCTTCTAGGCCAACTTGGTGTAGGAGATTTATAAGACCTATTTACAATAAAATAAATTTTCTTTCTTGACATATAAAGCCCAAGAAGGGTCTATTATATCATGATTTTTACTTTGACTCAAGACACAAACCCTAGAGCACACAGTGGGTGCTTTTGACCTACTAAGTATTGACCGAAGCATGAAACCCATGCTTTATTAAGTCAATTTTCTTTTATTATAAATTTTCTTTTTCTTTCATTACATCATGACTCAAATACAATTTTGAAGATCAACACTAGTTACATTCTTCAACATGATGGCTTGACATTGAATATGGTCCACCTTGATGCTTTTATGGTTCTTGTACCCATGATGTTGTTTTTACTTGATTCCTTGATTCTGTGTTAGGTGATTCTTATAGGTGTAGCTAGGATCCCTTGAGGGATGGTATGATGCTTCTAAAGTCCATTTGTAGAGCATGTTCAATGGCATTCCATGATGATGCAAGACACTTTGTGGAGGACGTTGGAGTCCCTTTGGGGAAAGTTGGCCTGGATGGGGACTTATCACACAGATGATATGACCCTCCTCCAGCCTTGGGACCTTGGACACCGACATTTGATGCTAGGACATGACTTGGAGAATTGATGCACCCTTGAGATGAAAAGACACCCATAGGTTGGCATAGTACCTTCTCAATAGACTTTGTGTTTCTTTTGATGGTGATTAATGGTGTTGATCACTTGGGACCCTATGGAGGGGTAGATGCACCTTCTACATTGACAACGTCATGCCCTTGCTTGATGATGCCATCCTAGCACCTTATTTGTTGATGATGTGAGCTTTTGTAATATAATGTGGCTTAAAGGGGTAGCTGGTGATTTGGCACCTCATTTGGTTGGAGAAGCATGAGTTATGGGATAAGATACATTGCTTGTGCTATCTATTGCACCTTTTCATGGAGAGAAATGGATTTTGGATGATGATGTCACTCTTGGAGGACTCTAGACATTCATAGGAGTGGGCTTTGAGGCTTATTTTCATGTTATTTCATTGTTATGGCCATCTTTTGGGGTTGGCTTGATGATCTGTGCACCTTGTATGATGAATTTAATCATTTTTAGAGCTTTTTAGGTTAATTTGAAGGAATTTGTCTTGGTTACCTTCATATTAATAAGGGAGTCCATTTCCTCTTGGATTCATTGTCAGAATTGGAACATAACAAAACTTTATTAGTGATCGTTCTCTCTAGTGCGCAATAGAGGACTAGTCGAGTGACTTTCTTGGGTGGATGTTGTGATGTGATGTGATCTCTTTTCGTGGATGCTTATGGTGGATCTTGGATATTGCATGGTGAAGTAAGCTAGTTTATTTTCTTTAACTTGGTATTATGTTCCATGGGATTGATGTTCTTGTGCTACGTTTATTTGGTATTTGCTTCAATGCTCCTTGTTGAGCTGAACGCTTTCTCCAAGTATGTGAAGAATAAAGATAGTTTTTTCTTTCCCTTGACCATCCAGAAAATTGAGAACCTAAATTGCAAATCCTAGCGTCTCTTTTTTATCCTTAGGGCTGGTTAAAAAAGAGACCTGTAGATAGTTCTGTGAACCATGAAAAGTGATGATAAGAGCTAGTGTTTGATGCTCAAATATTGCTAGAAAGAAAAAACATCTTGCTGGTTAGAAAATACCTCTATATTGTTCTGTGAACCATGAAAAATGATGATAAGAGGTAGTGTTTGCTGATAAACATTGCTCGAAATAAAACACCTTGCTGGTTTAAAAAGAACAGACATCTAGATTGTTGTATGAGCCATGAAAATTGATACTAAGAGGAAAGCAATATGGACTTCGAAACCCTGCATAAATCTTGAAAAAAAACTAGCGAAGAGGGTGGAACTTGAGGAAATAGCTGTGATTAAAGAATATGAACACCGTAAGCAGATAGGAATTGATCCTTGCTGCTATTAAAAAAACTTGTATGGTGATGATGAAAACAATGGTTTGGTTCTCTTAACACTGGTTATTGTTGCTGTTGTGTCCCTTCCCTCTCATTCTCCAACAGCTCCGAAGAGAAACAACCCTTGAAAAATTACAAAATCACCTTTAGGCTTGAAGTAACCAAGAGTCACGACTGGGCAATTTTTGCTGTCGTGACAAAAAAACGTGATTTTTGCTGATTTTTCATTGCAATGTTCATTTTTTAACCTAAAAATCACAATTTTTTCATGGCAATTTTTCATTTATGTTTGACATCACAATCTTTCATGATCTTGCCGAAAAATTGATGATCCTTGTAATTATGGTCTTAACAATCATAATACTTCCCACGACTTAATTAAGTGGACTGCGGGACCCTAATAAAGCACATTGCATATGTTAACATGTATTTCATGGATTCCTAAGATCTATATTCATCTTACACCTAGACAGTGAATGGCCTTAAAACTGTAGCGATTGATGCGTAATTGATATATTATAATTGCCAATTTTCAAAATAGTCTACTTTCTTTCTCATTCAGCACTTCCTTTTTTTATCCCTTAAATCTGTGATTGTGGATTAGGGTATTTATCAGTGCGTCCATGTTAAGAACAATAGTGAATTAAATTGTTGAAACAGGTGTAAACTTTGATGAAATTGTCAGTAACACAAAGTTTTTGAGTAATTAGGTTCCAAAGAAAACAACCTGAGCATCAACTAATATAGGGCATCCATCTGTATGCTGTTGTATATCATTTCCAGGGTAGAATGACTCATACATTAGATAGAGAATGAATAGTTTTGTTATTGGGTACGTAGAGTGTGACTATGTATAATGAAATATTGTGTTATAAAATAGCAGCAAAGCTCATTTTCTTTTCTCTCATTGGAAAATCTTGCGTCGCATTATATGGAGCAAATAATGGTGTTGCATATGTCATCGCCTGATTGGCAAGGTCATAAAAATCTCAGGAGAGGTGTACATGCCAACTTAAAGTGGAGGTTAATAAGAGAAACCAGTCATGTAAAAAGTGTTGATATTCTGATGTTTCTCTTATGAGCTTACAGAGAAAGGAGCAGATGAAAACTGCCCCAATGAAAACACTCTTAGCAAGTTGATTTCTATTACTGTCAGTTTTAACTTTTATGTAGTTCAGGACTTTAACGTTCACCCTTTTTTTCTGTTTATAATGATAGAAAAATTACAACAAAGTTTCTTCATTGGAACATTGGAAGTTAGAGATGTTACATATATCAATTTCATGGGGTTGAATGTTTTTACAAGTTGTAACTTCTTCGTGAATTCTGAAATAAGGTTTCAAAGCCTGGATCTGTGAAGGTGGAGAAATATATGAATGTCGAGCGTTATTCACATGTTATGCACATTAGTTCAACGGTAAGTTGCATTGTATGAGATAAATGTTATGGTTGTTTTAAAAATAGTCAACTATATTTTACATGTATTTCGTTAATCTTTTAAGGGTTCGCATAAAATGGTAGTACCATAGCCCAAGGGGTTAGCTCAATTGGTTGGTGCCAATGTTGTTGGGTATCTGGCTAGTTTTGTGTCAGTGAAGTGCTTAGTTCTAATCCTTTAGGTTAGGTGCACCAGAGTATGCTTGGGTTTATACGGGATGCCAACCACAAATGTGGGGAAGCATCTCTTCTGTTTCCCTATGAGGTTTTAGTTGGAAAAGAGATCATGGTAGTGACTATTTGGTTGTCATTAGAAGTACGATTACTACTTTTTGTTCCTCTATAATGTTATGGGCAATTGTTGTGCAGGTAACAGGACAATTACAAGAGAACTTGACTTCTTGGGATGCCCTTCGTGCTGCTTTGCCAGTTGGAACAGTTAGTGGAGCCCCAAAGGTTGAATTGCTTTCCCTGCTATTGTTGTTTTGGATATTTGGTTGGTTTAGATTGGGACACAATTCCCATGCCCTGCTTGTCTTATACATGCATTGAATATGTGTTGCACATGCAATTTAATTTAGAATGCTAAGTTGCACTAAAATGGATACAAATATGGGGTTTGAAACAGATATGGCAAATTTTCAAAAAAATCGAGATACAATATGACAAGGAAATGGATATATATATATATATATATATAGATATTATCATTCATCTTTTAGTCTTTAGAATCTAGATTCTATATTTAAAAATACATAATCATCAACATGAATTCAACATAAACAAATCATCATCATCAATTCAGGATAAACATTGACATCATCAGCATCAATGATTATTATAACATTCAAGTTGGCACCTTTGATTAAAATGTCAATACCCACTCAGTTTAAAGGAATATGAGATTGTTTTCAGAGTCACATCATACTTCATGAAATTATATATTTTTCTAATAAATTTGACAGTACTAACGCAAAGGCAACATAGCAAATTTGAATTTGTAAATAGTATGTTGCACAATATCTTATTCTAGACTCTAAAGGAGTCATGACATAGAAATATTGTTTAGTATCACCAAATATAATGTAAATTTAATCATTGTAAATGTCAACGTCTAGACTCTACACATTATAAATTGGACTGTATTCCAGTAGCTACAACAAGTGATGCTCTGAAATTCATAGAAAGAAGTAAGCTGGATTTATTTATTCACAACCTAAGATCATATGACCAAGAATCAAGATGCCACAATTTAAGCAATTAAGTATTATGAAGTATTGTACTAGTAAAGAAATGCTCAGAAATTTAACCTAATGCAAAGAAATTGCTTCCACCAGCCAACTTGTGGGTAACAACTTTCCTTCTTGATTTCATAGATACCTTATGAGTTTCCATTCCAAATTCTAGGTTTCCATCCTTTAGATCTGGCACTGTTGAAAACTTTTTGGCAAATACCTCTATCATGTCATGAATCCTTTTTCAAGATAAATGTTCACTTTCAGATGAGCTGTAATCAGTGGATATATGGTCTGCAAATAATTCAACTGCATTTACAGGCTTTGGACAAACAATGATGAAATATAATCTTGCAATAAAGTGCCTAGACCATTGGAAAACCTGAAAACTTGGTAACATATCCATATTTTATGGAAATCCAAATTTTTCTGGAAACAGATCAAATTTTCTTTAAACTCCCTTTCTGATCTCAAGCTGGCCGTTTCCAAAAAAGGGAAACGTGTCGAAAAGTTTCCATGTTGTTTCCAAGCTGTTTCATATGTGTTTCCGTATCTGAAACATCGAACAATGTTTCTAGGAGTTGGGGGCAGCGTTTCTGGTATCCTAGTTAGAATGTAGCATGCGATGTAAGTGTATATATTCTATTAGTTTGGACTTATGACAACTTATTTCAATTGGAAGACAATATTATCATTATTAAATAATCATATTCACTGTTACCCTTGGATGCTAAATAGTTTTGACTCTTGATTGTGGGTTTGGGTTGTTAGTGATGGTGACTCTCGATAGTGCTTTCAATAGTGTTACTACTCAAACTCTTTTCTAGAGGGAAAATCCCAACCCCAATTGAAGAGCTTAGAGGCAACTCTCAGGCAAGCCACCCACTATCTCCTTGGTGGTTGTGCCCCACTCTTTATGTTGAAGTATGTAACTAGTGTCGCGACATCTTCATAATTGTATTTGTCAAAAGAAAATAAAAATAAATTTTATTGTAAAAGAAAAATATTTTTTAGCACAGGTTTCATGGTCTTTTATTTATTTCTAGGTCACAACGTCCATTGAGGGCTTCTAGGTTTTGTCAAGAGCCAAAAGAGTATTTGTCACATTTATTAGACCCTTCTTGGGCATTTATCATGTAAAGAAAATTATTCTTGAGTCAAAAGTGTCATTTGTCACCTCCTCACCAAGTCGTCCCTATCCCAATGAAGTCGGCCTAGATTAGGGCTATTCGACCTAACAGAAGTAGTATAAATATAGGCAACTCAACTCATTTGGAAGCACACACACACAAGTTCGATCTACAAGAGAGAGGACGAAAAAGAGAGCAAATCACAGGAGAAGACGTAATTCAAGGAAGAAGAAAAATCGAAGTTTGGAGCATCTCTCTCTCACACACGTGTGAGTTTTCTAGGGTTTATGGGCAAGTTGTAGGGGCCGAATTTTTTGCAGTAACTGCAGGTCCAAAATTTTGTAGTTGTGGGGCCGAAATTTTGGATTAATGCAGTATTGGAGGAGCTGACACTTGGAGGATTTGGCAAAGTTTGTCTACATGAAGGGCGGGCTGATTTGGTGATTGGAGGAGGTCTTTGTCTAGGTCAAAGGGGTCTTGGATTGTGTCATCTTGATTTGAATCTACTAGTGCAAGAGTTTGACTAGGTTTTTCCCTTGATAGGGGATTTTTCCTTGCTGAGTGCCTACATCTTGTGTTCCTTGTTCTTGTGATCTTCATGTACTTTTTGATTTGGTAATTGCTTGATGAAAAGGTAGCATAATAAAGAAGTAAAGAAGCCAAAATACATCACAAGTAATTATCAAGAAAAGAGGAATCAAACCCTAATTACTACAAGCATTGAATTTTCAACATGGTATCAGAGCTAAGGTGAAGGAAGGACTATTTGAAGATCACTTTGTTTTTCTATCATTTTTGAAGGAAGAAAAACAACCTTGAAAGAAAGATCACTCTCTCAATGACAATCTATTTGAAGATGGGAATCAATCTCTTGAATATTGCAGGAAGCTTTGGTGTAAGGATCATCTACAATCTATCTAGGAAAGTCAAGCTTAAAGGACTCTTGGTTGCATTTACAGGTACACTCAATGATGACAAAGGCTTGGATTATTGATAGTGGTGCCTCAATACACATGATCGGAGAAAGTGGACAACTTCATACTCTATCAAAAGGATCATCATCACATTCAATGGAGCTTGGAGACAACAAAAACTCTGAAGTCAAAGGCCTTGGATCTACATCATTGGAGCTGGAAAATGGAGGAAAGCTACATCTTAACAACATTCTCTATGTCCCAGGTTTGAAAAAGAATTTGCTTTCCATTTATTGTTTAGAAGATGAAGGAGATAGGGTTGTTTTTGTAGATGGTAAAGTTTTGGTTTGGGGAAAGAATCCTAGTTTTGAAAAGACAAAGGTTATTGGGATACATGAAGGAATATTATATTAGAGTTATTACACCGTCTCCTCAAGCTCTTATTCACATGGATATTATGTTAGTTTTTGTAGCATTAGAGGTGTTCTAATCTTGAAACTTTGTGGAGAGGCTAAAACACAAGAGTTCTCCATAACCTAGAAATCGTTTATGGAAATTCCACCTAGAAGTGTCTCAATTAGATTATTAACCTATTTTTAAATATTTCCTAAGTCTAATCTTAGGAAAAGAGGTTAATTAATCAATATTAATTGAGAAATGTGTGAATTATCTAAAAACTCACACGGATCGATCTAGAGATAATCTCAACCATCGATTATGTTTTAATCTTGGCCGTTGGAGTTCCAACTGGAGATTATAAGAGAAGGTCGATGGGTAGATGGAGAACACGCACTTGAGATCGATTTCCTTGGGCAGTTCGATTTCTCCAGAGAGAAATTGCTGGAAGAGTTCGAGCCAGAGAAGGAAAACAAAGACAGAGAGGGGCAACTGATTCTGGAGGAAGATTTTCCAGATTTGGAGAGTACATTATAGAGAGGCAGAGATAGCCACAAAGAGGCTGATGTAGGGGTTGCACAAAAGTCTCTAGAGGCAATTCGATTTTGCTGGAGAGAAGTTATGTTTCAGTTCCAGAGGCCAATTTTTTTTCCAAAAGTGTCGAAGACACTGTTTCTTAGTCAATAGCAAACAAGACGACTTGCGTAGCAATTGTTTCAGGCAGAGCGTGGAAGGGACTGCGCTAGGGTGACGCAAACCTGCACAGAAGCTGCTTGAACATTTCACTTGGAGCTGGCAGTCAGCGCCTGAATTGCGTGTGGGGTGAGGAAAATTCCTCACTAGATTTTTTCCAGTATTTTCCTCTGTAGGATTGCCATATTTTGGCATATAGCTGTACTCATAATTTCTCACTGTTGCTTAATAATTAAAACCCTCAACTGCTGCACCGATTTTCCCAAGTTGGGTTTTCTAGGGATTTTTGTCCAAAAATAATTGTGTCAAATTTTTATGTGTGTGCCAATGTTTTCTCAGATTCCATATTATCTTTTGCATTATTTAATTTGGTGAAAATTGTAGTTGTGAATTATTCATTGTTTGTGGGGGAAAATAAACTGTTAACTAAGTTACAATTAGAAGAATAATTTCCACTTGCAATAGTTGAAATTTTCACATATTATTCGAGCGAGTTTTTTATTAGACAGGGAAGCTCAGAAGCGGAAGCAAAAATTCGTTGTGCAAACGGAGCAACATGACAAATTTTTGGGGGATGCACAGACCCTAAGCCAGGTATTGCGAGTTGCTTGAAGAAGTTTGATTTTTCATTGCAACGAGGTAGAAAAATTCGATTTGCCAGATTGAGTGATTCTAGCGGACAGAGGGAGCAAAATCTAGTATTTTCATTGGGAAAATTCCTTGTTTGGGCGCAAAAGGGGCTTGTATCAACAAAATCAGTGCCAGGTGGAAGAGATAGGTAGTCACAGAGAGAATTTCTCTTAGAGGGTTTCTAGCCTAGAAATTTGATTATCCCAGTTGTAGTTGGCAGTTGTTGCATGCAGTTTTTCTCACTCTTGAAGGAAGTGCAAGTAGTAGACTCAACAACCAAATAGAGGAAGAGGGAGATTTTTGATCAAATTCAGAGATGGCCATAACTGAGCTTAGAGATCAAGATAGGTTGGAGGGTGTTGAAGGAAATGTAACTAGGTTCGGTCTTGATAAATGTACTTTTGATATTTGTATTTATTCAAGAAAAATAAATATTATTTAAAATATATGTCAATGAGTTTCTTGTTCAATGAAATAGGTATAGCACTATTTAAAGTGCTATAGGTGAGTCAAATAGTCAAAAGAATAAGTTGAAGACCTTAAGGGCATGTTATACCTTGTATGTGTATGTATTATGGTCAAGAGAATACCTCCAAGCAAAGTCACAAGTCTCCTCCAAGCGATGGCACCATCAAGAATCTCATTTAGGCATACAACCCCACCAAAGAACCATCCGAAGTCTACTCTACAAGTCGGCCTACAAGCAACAAGCAAGTTAGCCTACAAGCAGCAACCAAGTCAGCCTAATGGATAGTAAAGTCAGCCTAAAAAGGAGGGACAAACCATTATTTATAGGGGTTGTCCTCTCTTCATACAACACACAACAAGATCTCTGAAATCAGTGAAGGAGAAGGCAGGTAAGATGAAGTAATTAGGTCTCCAAAGGCAACGAAGAAAAAGGGTACACCACCGAAGTCTTGAAGTTTGTTATAAGGGTAAATCACAGTCACACGTGCGAGGACAATAGCCCTCTCTGCGGTCATAATAGCAGCAGCTCATCAATCCTACATTCGTCACTGTTTGGGCAAGAAACTAAGGTCTACAAGGCCTCCATCTAAAAGCGAAGGAGTAGCCCTCACAAACAAGGAAGAAGGAACAAGACCGAAGTTAAAATGACTGTTTTCTAGGGTAGAAAACAGTCACACGTGCGAGAATCAGATCTCTTTCTGTAGTCACAACAACCCTACATTACAATCATCCAAGTTAGTTGATTGGTGAAGAGAAGAAAGGAACCATCATAAGGAGAAGGGTCTCATCAAAAGTATCTTCTCTAGAGCAAGGACTACAAGGTTACTAACAAGTTGCAAGAAGAACGAAGTGTCGGAAGTAGGAAGACGAAGTGCTAGGAAATGAAGTGCTGGAAGAAGTTCCGAAAAAAGTGACAGGGTATATGGTGCAAAAAGGAGTGGAGACTTGACTTGTGCTTGGAGGATCTCTTAGTCAGGGGTTTAGGGTTTGGCATTGATTAATAGAAGCTTCAATAAGAGAAATTCACTTAAGGGTTTTCCTCTCATGAGAAGAGAGGTTTTGGCTCTAGCAGAGAGCCAACATCTTGTGTTCTTGTTTTTATGTTTGGTAGCAGTTTGATGAAGTACACACATATGCACTAATAATAAGAAGAAGAATAAGCTAACAAGAAAAGTAAAAAGACTCCACAAATTGTTATCAAGTAACAAAGAATCACACTATACTACTTTGCCCTAGATTCTTCAACATGGTATCAGAGTGTAGGTGACACATCAAGGATAGGACAACTCAAGAACACTCATCAAGGGGAAGCATCTACAAATTTGAAGCATCAAGCCTAGAAGTCTCAATTACTTGAAGGTCAAGAAGGGTCTACAATCCATCATTCATCAAGGAGGTCTACAAAGCTAGAAGAAGAGCCTTATATAAAGGCACCCACAAAGAAGAACAGATTGAAGCAGGACCTACATCAAGCTACAAGTCTTCAAACAAACCTCATCACCAAGCAAGTCCACTTGAAAAACATCAAGATCCAGGGAAGACAAGCCATCAAGCCTTCAAGGAGGTAGCAAATCCATTACATCTCAAAATCTATCAAGAAAGTACAGTCCCCTTCTGAATATACATCAATGTATTTTTGCAAGGAAAGCAATAAATTGGTAGGTACTAATAACTTTCTTGCATGGAAGAAGATGACTGATCTACTACACAAAGAGAATGAACATCTAGAGCATATCAAAGCGAATATCACTATCCCTGCTAAGGAACAGACTCAAGCCTTAGCCAAGTACAATAACGATGAGATAAGAGCTCAAAGGATTCTGATAGAATCAATCTCTCATTCCCTATGTCTCCAAGTTTGAGACATCAAAAGAAATTTATGATAAGCTAGTAGAGCTATTCTCAGTATCCACAACCGAAGAAGTAATATCTCTGAGGAATGAATTATACAAGATGAAGACAACAAAGGAAGGAATAGCTCCCTACTTCATGAAAATCTGTGAAATGAGAGATCAACTTCAAGAGCTTGGGGAAGTCATGTCTGACAAAGAAATGACAACTGTAGTACTCAATGCTCTTTCTGAGGAGTGGGGAAACTTCACATCTAGCGTATATGCCAAGAAGGAAGCAACCACTCAGTGAAATGTGGTCTCTATGCAAAAACAAAGGAAACCAGACTTAAGGAAAAAGAAGATGTGGGATCAAAGGAGCAAGCATTTGCTACCATGGCCAAAAGAAAGGGTAAATTTGGCAAGTTTGGTCCACGAAAAACAAATTACAAAGACATGTCCAAGATCCAATGTTTTGGATGCCAAGAATATTGACATTACAAAAGGAATTTCCCTAAGCTTAAGAAGGACAACAACAACAAAAGGAGGAGGGAAGAAGCTCACTTGAGTCAAGGGATGAAAGAAGAAGGAATGAAGCGAAAGAAGGAAGATCCTCTGGATCTCTACTATGACTAGGTCAAACTCTTTACTTCTAGACTTCTTTCAAAGTTTTGAGTAGGATAGGAGCATGTACGAATAAATTAAAATTGCATGGCTAGAATCATCCTCTAGACACTAGAAGCATGATGTACATATAATTCTAGATACTCATGAAAATGTAGCATTTAGAATAAGAATAAATCATGCATGGGTGAAAATATGTTCTAGAATATAGGAGCATGGTAGATATAGCTCAAGATATTCATGTAGAAGAAGGATACTTAGTATAGGACCTCATACATGATTGATCATGATAAGAATCTTAGAAGACCTACATCATCAAAAGGAAGGAAACGTTTGCAAGGCAAGGATCTTAAGATCCTATGATGGAATCTTCAAAAGAAGGTTCATGGGCCAAAGCAGATGTCTCATTGGGAATCTCATTCATGGGTTTCAAGAAAAGAATGATATGCAGACAAGCTAAGATGAAGCAAGAAGGGCCACACCAAAGGATGATCAAAGGAGAATCAAGATGAGGTATGTATGCATCAAAGTTTAAGTCATGTTTTCATATATATATTATTTAGTCATGGGTACAATTCTATAACATTATCAAGCATGAAAGAATCTCTTTCACCAAAGAATATGCTCGAAGGCATGTACCAATGCAATGAAGGTCAACAAAAGAATATGCTCACATAAGGAGCATAAGTTTACTTACTAAGAAGCAAGAAGAAATGCGGACAAGTCCAGAAAGCAAGCAATGAAGAAATGCTCTCATAAAGAAGCATTAGATGGTTGACCTATCTATCTGAAAAGAAGCTAATGAAGAAAGAGATCAAGCATGTGAAGAACATCATGATCACCAAGAATCACTATCTGACAAAATGCCTTAAAAGATATCTCCCGAAAGAAGGCATGACAACTTTGGTAAAGGAAGAAAGGACCCTTGACATCTATGAAGGCCTTGGAGATGTAAAAAGTGTAGATCACTGATTCTACTCCACAAAGATGTAGCGACGAAGAAGCCATCCAACAAAAGAAAAGGCAATGTTGAAGCAATATCAAGATGAAGTCATGATGGGCTACTAGGTCAAAACATGTAATCAAGCAAGCACAATGGAGCATCCATGAGAAGAGTATTCTGAAGCATGGACAAGATGACAAGAAAAACCTAATAGTCACTTTCCACGAAGCAATGACATGACAAACCAAGAAGGAAAGTGATCGATGGATGGTGCCCTACATAGAAGAAGTTCGAACAAAGACTTCATGTCATCATGAAAGGAAGGAGATCAAGCAGCTAAAGAACCAACGAAGAAGAAGTTGTTGATGAAGGAAAGGGTCCCCAGTTAAGAGGGAGCTTTGACAAGTCCCTGATCAAGAGGGAATTTTGGATCACCCCTGATTACAAAGGAGTGACAATTGTGTTTTCCATTTCATGGGTCATGCACTAGACTAGGACTAACAACCGTAAGTCTAGATGAAGGGCATGAATGGAAATGTAGACACAAGTTAGACACAACATTCTTGTCTTCATTCAAGAAGAAGGAATGGGAGGATTGGGTAATCATCTGGCATCTGATACTCTTTGAAGATGTGTAGGGAATCCAAGACAAGAGTAGGCAAGAGGACCGATATTCTTTGAGGGCTGGGAACCCAAGATAAGAATAGTCCTAGAAGGTCATATTCGGTGAACACCCGGGTGGGTATGTACCTTGAGAGACAATGATGAAGGTGTCTATAAATCATTGGTATCGCCAACATTGTAGCTCATGGTCTTGTAAAGAAATGGAGTTGTTAATCAAGGCCTTGCACTATGACAATGCTCATGAATATGATGCTATAACAGATGGATTACAAATCCGATTTCTCTTATGTGAATTCTTCAAGATTGATAATAGCCAAACACCTTGTAATGTTGTATGAATACCTCCGTAGTTAAGAGAGAGTGTTGAAGGAAATGTAACTAGGTTCGGTCTTCATAAATGTACTTTTGATATTTGTATTTATTCAAGAAAAAGAAATATTATTTTTATAATATATGTCAATGAGTTTCTTGCTCATTGAAATAAGTCTAGCACTATTTAAAGTGCTATAGGTGAGTCAAATAGTCAAAAGAATAAGTTGAAGACCTTAAGGGCATGTTATACCTTGTATGTATATGTATTATGGTCAAGAGAATACCTCCAAGCAAAGTCACAAGTCTCCTATAAGCGATGGCACCATCAAGAAGCTCATTCAGGCATACAACCACACCATAGAACCATCCGAAGTCTACTCTACAAATCGGCCTACAAGCAACAACCAAGTCGGCCTAATGAATAGTCAAGTCGCCCTAAAAAGGAGGGACAAACCTCTATTTATAAAGGATGTCCACTCACACAACACACAACAAAAGCTCTGAAATCAGCGAAGTAGAAGGCAAGTAAGATGAAGTAAGTAGGTCTCCAAAGGCAGCGAAGAAAAAGGGTACACCACTGAAGTCTTGAAGTTTGTTCTAAGGGTAAACCATAGTCACACGTGCGAGGAAAAGAGCCCTTTCTGCGGTCATAAGAGTAGCAGCTGATCAGTCCTACATTCATCACTGTTTGGGAAAGAAACTAAGGTCTACAAGGCCTCCATCTAAGAGCGAAGGAGAAGCCCTCACAAACAAAGGAAGAAGGAACAAGACCGAAGTTAAAAAGACTGTTTTCTAGGGTAGAAAACAATCACACGTGCAAGAATCAAATCTCTTTCTGCAGTCACAACAACCCTACATTACAGTCATCCAAGTTAGTTGATTGGTGAAG
Organism: Pinus taeda; assembly: GCA_000404065.3. NCBI lineage: Eukaryota > Viridiplantae > Streptophyta > Pinopsida > Pinales > Pinaceae > Pinus > Pinus taeda. The sequence goes on from APFE030777668.1 coordinate 87,838, forward strand.
AGAAGAAAGGAACCATCATAAGGAGAAGGGTCTCATCAAAAGTATCTTCTCTAGAGCAAGGACTACAAGGTTACTAACAAGTTGCAAGAGGAATGAAGTGGCGGAAGTAGGAAGACGAATTGCCAGGAAACAAAGTGCTGGGGTATATGATGCAGAAAGGAGTGGAGACTTGACTTGTGCTTGGAGGATCTCTTAGTCAGGGGTCTAGGGTTTGGCACTGATCAATAGAAGCTTCAATAAGAGAAATTTACTAAAGGGTTTTCCTCTCAAGAGAAGAGAGGTTTTGGCCCTGGCAGAGAGCGAACATCTTGTGTTCTTGTTTTTATGTTTGGTAGCAATTTGATGAAGTACAAACATATGCACTAATAATAATAAGAAGAAGAATAAGCTAACAAGAAAAGTAAAAGGACTCCACAAATTGTTATCAAGTAATGAAGAATCACACTATACTACTTTGCCCTAGATTCTTCAACAGAGGGAGCCTCCAAAATTGTCATCTAGAAGGCTAGGATGTCCTTCCTGTTGGATGAACATGGCTTGAAAGCCTATCTAGATAATGTAGTGGAAGTTCCCCAAGATGCAGATCAATTGAAGGAATACAAGAGAGAGATGGTGAAGACAAAGCGGTTGATCTTGGATGGTGTCTGAGACCATATAGTTTCACATATATCTGGAAAGAATACTCCCAAGGAGATGTGGGATGCTCTTGTCTAGCTATATTAGAACACTTTTGAGCAACACAAGATGTTCCTTCAGGAGAAGCTGAGAAGCATCAGGATGCAGAAGGGTGAAGGCATAGATTCCTTCCTCACCAGGATTTAGGAAGTCCATGATCAACTTGCAACCATTGGGGAGGCACCTCAACCAACATAGCTTATACAATTGGCATTGAACAATGTCTCAAAGGAGTGGCAAGTCTTTGTCCAAAGTATCTTGGGCCGAGGCATGAGAGACATTACCTTGATGGGATAGGATGTGGTCAGACTTGCAGCAGGAGGAGTTGAGTTGAGCTCTATTAAAGAGCACCATCAAGAGAAGCAACAATAAGGGCTCCAATGGTGAGAAGGAGGAGGAGAATGTGGCCCTTGCTTGAAAGGGCCCCAGTCAGGGATAGGGGGAGAAGAAGAAGAAGAAGGACCTATCTAAGGTCAAGTGCATTAGGTTTGGCGAGTTTGGATACTACAGTATACAGTGTCCTCTTAGGAAGAAGGACAAGTAAGAGAAACAAGATCAAACGATTACATCCACAATGATAGACAAGTTGTCCTCTGGGTTGGAGGAAGATTTCGCCATGTTTGCATCTATACCTCTAGGAGTGAGGTGTGGCGATATGGAGTTATAATCCTAGAGTTGCAGAGGGTTGGGTAGGGTCCATTGAGGTGTCCTCCTCATGGATCATTACCTTGCTACGAGAGCCCACAATATTCAGTAGTAGGATGGATCAATGTCAGTGATGTAGTCAGATTCTTGAGTGAAAGTTGTAGACTAGTTGCAGTTAGGTAATGAGGAGCGCTGAGCAGTGTTGACAACAGAGCAAGAGGCTCAGTAGCACAATCAACAACAACACAAATTCCTTAGTGGACAGTGAAAACGCTAGTAGCGGCCAGGACTCAAGAGACAGATGCAACATGAGACACAGTTGATTCAATATTTAGGATGCTTATTAGTTGCAGTACCAACAACAACAGATGAGATGGAGTTGCAGTGTAGATGCATAGTTGGCAACAATATAGCAGTGTCAATAGAAACACAAATGCAACATCACAATTGCACAATGGTTGATGGGAAGTGGTAAGTAGTCACAATTTCCAGACATCAACGATGTGACATAGGGTGATAGAAAGACAAGGTGTTGTAGCAGTAATGCAACACTAGAACACCTTCCTCTCTAAGAGGGAGTGTTAGTTTTGATAGCATCAAAGGTGTTCTAGTCTCGAAACTTTCCGGAGAGTCTAAAACACAAGAGTTCTCCATAACCCAGAAATTGTTTATGGAAATTCCACCTAGAAGTGTCTCAATTAGATTATTAGTGTATTTTTAAAAATTTCCTAAGTCTAAACTTAGGAAAAGGGTTAATTAATTAATATTAATTGAAAAATGTGTGAATAATCTAGAAACTCACACAGATCAATCTAGAAATATTCTCAGCCATTGATTATGTTTTAATCTTGGCCGTTGGAGTTCCAATTGGAGATTATAAGAGGAGGTCGATGGGTAGATGGAGAACACACATTTGAGATCGATTTCCTTGGGTAGTTCGATTTCTCCAAAGAGTCACAACAATTGCAGGAAGAATTTGAGCCAAAGAAGGGAAGCAGAGACAGAGAGGGGCAAGGACAGTGAGTCTGAAGGAAGATTTTCTAGAACTAGAGAGTACGTTGTCGAGAGGCAGCGATAGCCATAGAGAGGCTGAGACAGGGGCTGCACAGAAGTCTCTAGAGGCAATTCGATTTCGCTGGAGAGAAGCTGAGTTTTAGTTCCAGAGGCTGGAAATTTTTTCTAGAGTGTTAGAGAGACAATTTCTTAGTTAGCAACAAACATGATGGCTTGAGTAGCCATTGTTTCAGACAGAGTGTGGAAGGGACTACGCTATGGTGATGTAGGCTTGCACATAATCTGCTTGGACGATTCACTTGGTGCTGGTAGTTAGAGCCTAGATTGCTTGTGGGGCGAGGAAAATTCCTCACTAGATCTTTGTCAGTGTTTTTCTCTGTGGGATTGCCAAATTTCGGCATCAAGTTGTACTCATGATTTCTCAGTACTGCTTAATAATTAAAACCCTAAGTTGCTGCACCGATTTTGTCAAAAAATAACTGTGTCAAATTTTTAAGTGTGTGCCAGTATTTTCTCAGATTCCAGTTTATCTGTCGCAAAATTTAATTTGGTGAAAATTGCAGTTGTGAATTATTTGTTGTTTGTGTGGGCAAATAAACTATTAATTAATTTACAGTTAGAAGAATAATTTCTAGTTGCTGCAATAGTTGGTATTTTCACAAATTAGTCCCATCGAACTTTGGCATAGAAGATATGGACATATTCACTACAAGAAACTACCCTCTCTATGTCAAATGGTAAAGGGCATCCTTGACATTAAGGAGGACCATGAAGGAGTTTGCAAGGGATGTGCCTTGGGAAAGAATACTAGGAAACTTTTTCCAAGCAGTGACACAAGGTCTAAAAAAATACTAGACCTCATTTATTTCGATGTATGCGGACCTATGTTTGATAAATCTCTTGGAGGTCATCAATACTATGTAACCTTCATTGATGATCACTCTAGAAAGACATGGCTCTATCTTCTCAAGACAAAAGATGAAGTATTTGAAAAGATTGAGGAATTTAGATTTGAGGTGGAGACCCTAACCAAAAGGAAGATAGAAACTCTTAGATCTAACAATGGGGGTGAATACACTTCCAAGGAACTTATAACTTATTGCAAAGAAGCATGCATTAAGAGCTTGCTCATAGTTCCCTACAATCCCGAACATAATGGAGTAGTAGAAAGGAATAATATAACAATTGAGGAATGCATAAGAACTATGATATTTGATCATGACCTACCAAAATTCCTATGGGGGGAAGCATCCATGACAATGATATACATACAAAATACAAGTCCTCATAGGATCCTTGATAATATGACATTGGAAGAAGGATTCTCAGGGAAGAAGCCATGTGTAGACCATCTCCAAATCTTTGGATGCCCTGTATACATTCATGTACCAAAAGACAACGAGAGAAATTAGACTCTATGAGTATAAAAAGGTATTTTTGTTAGGTTATAGCCTTTCATCAAAGGATTATAGAATCTACACCAAAGAAGAAAGACGATTTGAAGTTAGCGGAGATGTTATACTTGATTAAAATCATGCTTACAAAAGGTCCAAGGATATACCTTTTGAATCTGATGACGAAGATGCACTAATGTTTGAAGAAGAAGAGCAACATGACGATTCATCTACAAACCAAGAAGAATAAGGACCAAGTGAACCTATTCAACCTATTACCATTCTCGAAGCAAGTCCAAGGATATACCTTTTGAATCCGATGAAGAAGATGCATCATTGTTTGAAGAAGAAGAGCAACATGACAATTCACCTACAAACCAAGAAGAATAAGCACCAAGTGAACCTATTCAACCTATTACCATTCCCGAAGAAAAGAAGAGACCAAAATGGTTGAGAGCTACACTTGATGAAGCCAAAGGACATAAGGCAACAAAGGACACATTTAGAATTAGTAAGAAGCCTGAACAATACTCAGAATATGCAACATACATAACTTGGTTAATTGAAGCATAACCAACTACTTTCAAAGAAGCCACTCTACAAGAAGAATGGAAGAAAGCAATGCAGGAAGAATATCAATCTATCATGAAGAATGGGGTTTGGGAAATTGTTCCTAGACCTAGTGAAAAATTTGTTGTCACTTCCAAATGGATTTGTAAGATCAAACATGTCGTTGATGGAAGCATAGAAAAATACAAAGCAAGATTTGTTGCAAGGGGTTGCTCACAAAAGGAAGGAATAGACTATGAAAAAACGTTTGCTCTTACTACCAGGTACACTACTATTAGATCTTTGGTTTCACTCATTGCAACTATGGGATGGAATATGCATCAAATGGATGGCAAAACAACCTTCTTAAATGGAAGTATAGATGAAGAAGTATATATTGAACAACCAAAAGGCATTAAGATAAATAGCATGGAAACTCATGTTTGTAGATTAAAGAAAGCTCTATATGGCTTGAAACAAGCTCCTAGGATTGGTACGCAAAAATGAATGCCTATCTTTTGAAGGATTGGCCTATGCATTTCTATTTTATATCCTTGGGTCGATCTTGGAATTTATTCGGCAATGATTTAAATAATTTTTTAGATATACTACAACTAGTATGAGAGCTTTTTCTTGGGCAAAGCATAATGAAATATTTTTTCTTTTTGTTGCAGGGATTTATTTGGGGAAAATAGGGGCAACGGGTTGGCAGATTGGATCTATATATTTGGTGCAAAATTTTCAAAAACAAATTGGAGATCTGAATTGCTTGAGAAAAAATACTCCATTAAAAATAAAGTTGTTCCAATCAGAGCCCAAACGGAAAGATATTGCTGATATAAAATAAGTTGTTTTGTAGAAATTTTTTTGACCAAAAATCGTGGACAGTGGCTCTCCAATCATTTTTTGCAGATTTTTGTGCAAAATTTCAAGAAATTAATTGCAGATTTGAGCTCCTCTCGAAAAATCACCCAATTTCAAAAAAGAAATCCCGTCATATTGTTAAAAGAACTCAAGAATCTTAAGATGGGGGACAAGGAAAAAGTGAAGGATTCCAATCAAGGTTTACCCGTTTATTGAATCGTTTCCCCGCAGATGATCAACCACATGACACAATCACTAAAGATTATTACACAACTACGTTTCCAACCAATATTTTTGTGTTTATTAAAAGCGCTGCAAATGATACATTGACACTAAACTTTGCAGAAGCGATTGTGGTTGAGAAAGACTTGCGTTTTATTGGGGCCATTGATGATCATGAAGATTCTTTCTCACGAATGACTGCCTTTACCTGACCTAACATGCTATCAAAAGTCTCATATATTTCTCCAAGATTAGGAGAGTCTGTGTCAGTGTAGCAATTGTTAATTTTAGGTATGTTCTATGCTTAGAGCAATTTATTTCAATTATCATAGTTAGCTCAATATCTTTTCCAGATTAGCAATCACATCAGCATTAAAGTAAACTGCAGATAGAACATAAACATAAATCGCTGAAGACAAGCCAAGACAAGAGGACACAAGATGTGGCGGCGCTAGCCACGGAAAAACCCAAATGTGGGGAAACCCTTGATCAATTCTTCTTATATGTTCTTCAATAGTTCAACAGAGAGAGAGAGAGAGAGAGAGAGTACATTTACAACCGAAGTCAACACTTAGACTTTTTAGATAAGAGAATAGATCATCTCTACATGAGATCAGTTGAAGACATGTTGCTTCAACTGATTCTCCAAGGTAACTCCTTCACCTATCATTGTGTTGCATCTCATCATCATGTTGCACCTCACTGTGTTGCACCATGCTGCACCCATCATCACATTGCTGGACCTCATGACCATGTTGTACACATCATCACATTGCTGGACCTCATGACCATGCTGTACACATCATACTGTTGCACCTTATGCTGCCACTGCTGTCCCATGTACCATACTGTTGTCCCAGTGTTAGTGACATTGCCATTCTATGTTTTCCATACTCCTGTCCTATTTGCTTGCTCCATCAAGCTTCATTGATGTCCCAAGTACCATTGCTGCACCATGTACTAGCTGTCCCATTTAGACATGTTGTACCTTGCTGCTCCATGTACTAGCTGTCCCATCTAGACATGTTGTACCTTGCTGCTCCATGTACTGTTTCATGTACTCGCTGTCCATGTATTGCATCATGTACAACCATACTGTTGTCCCACTGTAACACCTACAACACACAGATTTCCATGTTGTCACCTATAGCACACATAGATTTCCATGTTGTCACCTACAACACACATAGGGTCCTTCTTACGTGGCTAGGTCTCCTTTTCTAGCTGCGTATAGGCCGCCTCAATTGCTATGAATCTAGCCTCTCTTTACTGTGGATTTAGGCCTTCTTTATAGGCCTCCTTTAACTGCGGATTTAGGCCTTCTTTAACTGTGGCCATGATCTCTACCTTAACTGCTGCTAGAGCTCTCCTCCATCTGCGGCTGAGTCTCCTTTCCACATGCAACTAGGGCTTTTATCATGATTGCGGCTAGGGCTAGTTTGTAGCTCCATTTAGATCTATGGCTAGGGCTAGTTTGTAGCTCCATTTAGATCTATGGCTAGGGCTAGGTCTCTTCTTTAGGACAACAACTTAGGTCTCTTCTAGACCAGCGTTGAGGGCAGTTTAGAACTTCTCCTTGCTGCACTATAGTAGTCTCCTCCATGACTGCGTTAAGGCTGATTAGGGCTTCTTCATTAGGGAAACGTAGAGCCTAGGGCACTCCCTCTAGATAGCGTAGAACCTTTCTCCATTAGGGCAGCGTTATCCCTGATCCGGATTTAAACAGGAACGCAATAAAATATAGAGATAACCATATACACAAAGATGCAGCGGAAATAATACTTCATTTCATTAATGGAAAATACCGAATTATGCTTACAACCAGATTTGGAAATAAACCAGCTAGGACTATGGTAGCTTATCTCTGAGAAGAGATGTGCGGCTACATGTCTCTGAACTGTTCCGAACTTGTGTTACAATGAGGCTCGAAGGCCTATTTATTATTGAGAAACAATGGAAAACCCTTCACATTCCAAAACCGACCCTTAGAAGATGAAACGCCAAATTGTGGGCCCCCGTTTTGGGTAA
>APFE030777670.1:3106-42723 GCA_000404065.3 Pinus taeda
TTTTGGAGGGGAAAGTTGCATACTTTTAAGTATGATGTTTCCCCATCAATTTTTATAAGTGTCAACTCGAATTTTCCTCTAGGGGCATGTATTGCTTAGTCCTCTTGTGGAGAAAACTTGTTATTTAGCAGCTCCATTTCGTTTCTAGCAGGGATGTACTTGGATTGATTCAAATAATAAAGTTTAGTGTCATTTTTAGCTTATAAAGTTTGGTTTCCTTCGTAAGACTCTGATTTTTCTTGGGATTGGCCATCCTAGGAGCCTAAGAGCCCTCTTGTACAATTTCTTTATTCCCTTTTAATGTCTTTTTCACTTGCATCTCTTATTTCTACATTTACTAATTATGTTTCTTTTGTTGTAAGTTATATTGGTTAAATGATTGAAGTGAGTTGTTTTGAAGGTTATTTACAACTTCACGAGCATGGTGCATCCTTAGAACAGTTTTGAAACGTCATTAATCATTGATCTACTTAGATTGGTTTACTATTTCACAAATTTAGAATCTCTGGAAGTCTCTTGTAGCAAAATAGTAGCAATTTTTTGTGATTTTCTAGAATGTGTTAATGAGCTTCATTTGAGTTGATTCTACTTGTATTCAGTCATACAAATATTCAATTTAATAACAAAATTTTCCCCATATAATTTTCACTTGGTTATGTTGGACATTTGGCAGGTTAACTAGCTCACTAGTTCTTGAATTTCCAGTTTTTAGAGTAGTAATTTTTTGCTATTTTTTGTCACGTGTTAACATGGATATTTTGGAGTGATTCTACTTGGAACAATGTCTTGGGGCAACATACTTAATAAATAAAAAAATATCACCTCATTTTCATTTGATTTACTTTTTCATTCGTCGAGTCATCTCACTCCTGCAACAATCCTACCACTCCTGTAGCAGTCTTGTAGCACTCCGATAACACGTGTAAACTTGACCAAATCCGCTCCAAAATCTTCTTTTTTGTCTCTTAGGCTTTAATAATGACACCTAGGATTTAAATAGATGATTGATGAATACCAAAGACCACTTAGGACTTGCCTTTTTACCCTTGTAACATATCTCAACAATTTGGGTTAATGGACAAATTTATGAATTGGATAGCACAATAATAATTTCCTTTATTGCCTCATGAAGTATCTAATGAATTTTGTCAATGGATCTAACCTCTCTGAAATGCATTGATTTACTACATTCTATTTCCTTCATGCATTTTAGATTAGTTTACTTTCTTTTTTCTTAAGCTATGGTTTCTATTTCAAGCACTATTATTTCCATTACATAGACTAGGTTTCCTTTTCAATGCAACTTTTACATCCTGCAATTAAGTTAGTGTTTGATTTCATGATATTCACTTCATTGCATCAAATCAATGAAAGGAAGAAACATTGCATACTGCACATATAGTGCCAACACCTCTTATGTTTTTACAAACCCCCGGTTGATAATTTAAGTTGGTAGGCTTAAGAGTTGCAACATTCTTGTTGCAATATTGAAGCTCATCATTTATAGAGTTTATTGAGTCAAAAGAGAATTTACTAGGAGTCAAAAGAAATGTATTAAGTCCAATCCCATTTGGAATTCTTATAAGAAAAGGAAAATTATTTTTATTTTGAATGAAAAAGTCAAAATGGCATCCACAAAACCAAGTCGCCACTCCTTGGACAAATTAACCTTAGAGGCGGTTATTCGACCGTGCTAGACATGTATATATACCAGTATAGGTCCATCTTAAACATGGATCTAGCATGAGTTGAGAGGGATCAAATTTCTTCAGGGGCAACCTTCTTTAAAGTGCAAAATACAATGTGTAATTTTTCATTGTTTAAATTGTATTTTGAGTGCTATATAGAGTATATAAAAGATCAAACTAAAAAATATTGAAACCACTTCTAAATTTTGACCATAATTTGTTTTTTCATGATATATGCATAGTTTTTTTTAAAACAACATATAATATATACATAACAGACATTAAAATATTTTACATATCATGTACAAGGAGATATTTTATTAGTGCAAATTAAAATGGTTTTTTTATTATTAATATATTTTTAAGTATACATCAAAATTAATTCGTAATAAAATATTTTAATTGATAATCCACATTGAATGTTTTATATATACAACATTAAAATATTTCTTTTAATAATATATATATATATATATGAAGTTGATATGGACATAAATTAGTTAACATAGATCTTCAAATAGTTTATTTAAATATCGTGTTGAAATATTTTTTTAAAGTATAAGGTTTAAACATTTTACTCACCCATTTTTGTTTACTTCTAATTAATTTACATGAAATTACCTTACATGCATAACATATCATTTTTTTTTATAGCTGACATTATTTTTCTATTTAGAATGTATTTTATGTTTATTTTAAGAGGGACACTTGTCAATTCCACATTGAGCACGAATGAACTCACACACCCCCCCTTATACTGGGTTGTAGAATGAGCCTCTCGACTCAAAAAGTCAACTCAACCATTGTAGGAGCGAAGTTTTTGTGGTTTGACCAAGAATTTCATATATTTGACCAATGTTGACTTCGTTAACTTTGAATTGATTGGAGGCGACTTGGAAGAGGCCTAACTTGGGAACTTTGTGATAGTCTTTGTCTTGGTTTTAGGTCTTGGATATCTCACTTTGATATGATAATATAAGAAGAATTTTTGGGCTTTCCCCTTCTAGGGTTTTACCCTATCTTGGAGCCTAATTTCTTGTGTTCTTTGTCTCTTTGTGATATTTACATTTTGGTAATTGCTTGATGAAGAGAATATACATTTAATAAAAAGCCAACAAACATTCACAAGGAATTATCAAGAAAAAGCAATCATTGTCTACTAGCATCTTGGTTTCTCAACATGGAATCAGAGCTAAGATAAAAGGGAAGGTAGCTTGGAGATCACAAATTGTTGGCAGCTTGAAAACTCTATTACAGTGATTATCTCTCCCTCTATCAAAAGAAGCTTGAAGATCACATCATTGAAGTTCTCCTCATAGTAAGAAATCTTTCTTTTGAAAACATCATTGAAGGCTCTTGGAAACATCATCAAGTTCACACTCTCTCATAAACACTCTTGTCCTCACATCAACATTTCTATAGACATCATTGTAGCAACCACCACTCAAGGACATCCTTGGAAGCCAAATCAACATTCTTGATAGTTTCTCCTTTTACAAGTACTCCTCTATACTCTATGTCTGCGGTCTAAAGTCTATATCCAAGTTTGAGACTATGATCTGAAGCATTTGTCCAAGAGGTCTGAAACCTTTATCTATTCTTTAAAGTTCAAAGTTACATCAAGAGGTCTATGAGAATGATACCTAGGTTGAATCCTAAAAGAGTCTAGACCGAGACCAAAAGGATAAATCTAAGACTATTGTTATCAAAAAGAAAATATGTCTTTATCACAAATTTTTACGATGAAGTTATGAGATCAAGACGATGACATATGAAGCAATACTCTCTAATATCATAATCTGGGTAATGTCAAACCTTTAAAAGTTTGTTTCAAGCAAAATTATGAAATTTGAATCTTTGAGATACATATGTATAGAAGTACACTCATGAAAGAAATCACATGTTTGAATTGAAGCTCAACAACATACTTCTAAGGAAATCAACAATTCATTGAATATACATCTTTGAATCAAGACAAGAACAATATACAAATTTCAAAAGTATAGAAATCATTCAAGGAAAGCAATGATGTAAGCCACAAGAAAGACATTATGATGCGAGTTACAAGAAGACAAAAATGATGTAATGTGAGATACAACAACAAGAATTCATGATGATACCAAGCAAGTACACTTACTATACATGATATATCAGCCTTCTACAAGAAGTTTACAATATTCTCTATGATTTGTGGAGGAAGATGAAGAGTACCCAGTGAAATTTGAAGCCTTTTAACCATCTATTCTAGCTTGCTCTTGCTCAAGATTGAAGGTCAAGTTTATGAAAGTCATCTTTATAAAAGGATTAAGTTTGTCTAGCAACTTATGCAAGTGAAGTTCTAAGACATATGAATCCTATTGTAGCAACATATTTTCAATGATAGAAGGTCCATCCAAAACAATATATATGAAAAGTGAGAGTTGTAAAGTTATCTCTATGGTAAAACAAGGATGTCAAGACCCCCACTATGTGCAATATTAGAAGGTTCAAGAGTCTCTGTGATGTGAATTTCTCTTCATGCTATATGTGAAGCCTTGAGAAATGAATATACTTGGGAACTTGAGGAATTGAATTATCTTTGAAGCTATAGGCCGAGGATTTGTAATTCAAATTACTGAGGAGCAAACTTATCCATTTAAGAAACAGTGTCATATCTCTTTGTAAGGAGGGATGTGAAGGCATAGGAAGTCAGTGACACAAGTATGGAAAGTTGTTATGCTACTCTGCTATACACAAAACAAGGATGATCTATTTCAATAAAGTCGCCCTATATATGAAGATAAGGTAACTGAATGATAAAGTCGGCCTGTCTCTGCAAGGATAAGGTAAGACTAAAGAAGGTATGTATAAATCTTGTTTATCTATAGTGCATATAATAATAATAACCTACTATTCTAATGCTCTCTTGTAAGATAACAATGAATCATAAAAGGCCTTTGTAGAGATCATTGACATCGTGGAATTTGAAGTATCTCCTTGCATATGTAAACCAAGTTTTATGATCGAGAATTGAAATCTCATGTATAGAAGGCTTGTCAACAATATCACTAGGGTTTTGTATCTAACTCTTTATTATGCTTGTAGAATTTGCAATTTTTGAATCACAGATCTTGAAGACTTTGGCATCAGGGTTTGTAAACCCTAGCATAGTTCGGATTAATAAGAACCCTAGGAACAAAACTCTATCTAATCATTTATGTTGTGAGATGTAGATCTAACCCTTGATGGTAATGACATCATGTGAGAACAAGGTTTGTGAACAAGTCCAAGATGAAGAGGGAGCTAACCGTTCTCAAAAGATTGTACTCTACATCTCCTTGATTACTACTAATGATAATGTCTTTGTACTTTGCCTTTCGTTCATTCATGGTATTCTAATAAAGATCGCAGGTCAAGACAAGAACTATCTAAACTTCACTAAGAGATGGAAGAATTGGAAGAACTCCACAAAGCACGAAGACTTCTCTAAATTCTAATAAACATAATTGAAGGAGTAAGTAGTCTAAACTATGCATCAAAGAAGTCGATTAGATGACAAGAAGTTCACTTACCTCAAGTGGAAAGAGGGATTTGCAAGATCTTGGATAGATACAATATTAATTGAAGTTCGGCAGAAAACCCAACAAAACTTGTGATAAAAAGAGAAAATGATTGATCAAGGCAATATCTTGTTGCTAGAAGTTGAGTTATGACATCGTTGTTTCGAAAAGTAATTTGTTCAATCTAGGAACACATTGATTGAAAATACCGACGCTGATAGAGATGCCACTGATTATTAGAAGCTGATATAATTTCTTCAAAAAATGTGAAAGCATAATTTTGTTACAAAGGAAGAAGGTATGAAAGCTTGTGCAATCAACTGTGAAGAATTTTGACTCCATAAGGTGTTTGATGAACTACTTGATGACATGTTGGATTCAAAGCTATCATAGGACGGGGAAGGTGAAGCTCATTATAATGTGATGCAGATAAGAGCCAAGTAGCTACAATAGATCTCCATGGAAGAACAAGTGGTCGATGCATTGATGAGTTTTTTTTTTTTTTGACAAAATTAGGCTTGTGGTTATTTCTCTCTGTTGAGAGGGAGTGAGGATCTCCTCCTTGGTTGAGAGGGAGTGATGGTGGACACCGTATTCACCATGTGCCATGTACTATGGCCAAAACTAATAGTGGTGAGCCTAGTAAAGGCATCGATAAGGAGAATGATCGATGGGATAAGCTTTCGAGACCAATATTCTTTGAGGATTTATATCCAAGATAAGAATAGACTTGACCAATATTTACTGATGTCAAATATTGTGATAATGGATTAAGGAAATAGTCCTGGATGAGGACATCCTTGGTGAACATCTAGATGGGGTATGTCCCTGAGAGGCAGTGGTATCCAAATATATGCCTCCCAACATTGTGCTCTGATCTAGTGGAGAGATAAAACTTGTTAGTCAATGCCTTGCTATTTTGCCAATGCTAGCTATGATGATGTGAATCATCATTGATGCTTGTCAATCTGAAATCCTTTCTTATGAAAATATTTTAACTTGAGAGTGTCCTATTGTGTGATTATGAATATCTCCCTAGTTAAGACAGAGTGTTGGAAATATAACTAATGTCAATTTTCATAACGTAATTCAAATGTACCATTGATGTATTTATTATATTCATCGTTATTATTTTATTTTAGTCAAATCATGATCTTCATGCTTATAGGGCCTATTGAGTCCAAAGAGAATTTATTGGGAGTCAAAAGAAATGTAATTGAATCAAGTCCCATTTGAACTTCTTTTAAAAAAAGGAAAATTAATTTTATTTTGAGTCAAAGAGCCAAAATGTCATCCACAAAACCAATTTGGCTGTCCTTGGACAAGTTGACCTTAGAGGAAGCTATTCAACCCTCCTAGACATGTCTATATACAAGTCAACTTGACCATTTGGAATACCAATCATCACATCGATTTATGTGCAAGAAGAAGAAGAAAAATCAATGAAAGTCGGAGTGGAGAGAATAAAATCAAAGGAGAGTGAAGAAGAGTTGTTTCTTCCCTAAATTTGTCCACACATGTAAGTTTTCTACAGTTTTTCAAAGGTTGTTACAAGGCTAATATTCTGTCTTTATTGCAATAGGGAAGTTTTTGTGATTTGACCAAGAATTTCAAATATTTGACCAACATTGACTTTATTAACTTTGACTTGATTGGAGGTGACTTGGAGGAGGGCTGACTTGGGAATTTTGTGACAATGTTGGTCATAGTTTTGGGTCTTGGATATCTCACTTTGATGTGATTCTATAATAAATGGATTTTTGGGTTTTCCCCTTGTGAGGTTTTTCCCTGACTTGGACCCTAATTTCTTGTGTTATTTATCTCTTTGTGATCTTTATGTGTTGGTAATTTCTTGATGAAGAGAATACAAATTTAATAAGAAGCCAACAAACATTCTCAAGTAATTATCAAGTAAGAGAAATCAATCTTTATCTACTAGCATCTTGGTTTCTCAACAACAAGGGCATTCAAACTCAAATTGGGAAAACAATGCAATAGACAAGAAGAGCACATCACAGTACTACTTTAGCTTTGGATCAACATTGATATTATGGTTCAATAGGAAGCAAAATTCCATGACACTTAGCTTAACAGAGGTAGAGTACATGTCGATCGGTACTACTTGTTGTAAGGCTATCTAGCTTTGCAAGATACTTATAGGTTAGTTTGATTAGAGGTTGGAAACTATAATAATTTAATGTGATAATCAAAATTGTATCAAACTCTCTAAATATCCTATGTTTCATGATATGTCCAAGAATATAGAGATCAGATATAGCTTCATATGACTAGGTTTTAGAAGGAAACAATGAAGCTCTAGTATATTTCCCTTAACCAACAAGTTGCTAATATTTTGACCATGCCCTTGGCAATGGGTAAAATTGAGGCATTTAGAGATAGAATTGGATTGGTGCAAAAGTCTTTCCCAACTAAAAGGGAGTGTTGAGAAATATAGCTCGGACAAAGACCTCCACATAGATCTTGTGAGAACATGCAAAAAGTAGTTCGAAATATTTCTATTTTCAAAAAATAATTCTATTTTGCAATTTACTTTATTAAAAAGTGAAAATTTTGAAATTGAGAGAGATAGAACAAGGATTCAAGTAGATATGAATCTAAACAACAAGTAGCTTTGTACATCATGTTGTATGAAAGTCCATACAATCATAGATGTATAGGACTATATAATTGTCTAGACAATCCACACAATTATTGTCACCATGGTACAACAAACCTGCCTTACTAGGAACGTTCTTTCACTCAATACAAGATTATTAGGGTAACCCTGCAACCATTTTTTTGACAGCATGTGGAAGTTTGTTTGTACATTTTTTGAAAGAATGAAAAGTTGATTTTGGAGGAGAAATTACGTGGGTATGTGTGAAATTGATTATATACAACCGCTATTTAATTCCCAACGATTGTGTGATTTTATGCTTTGATCTAAATTTTAATTCAAGATTAATTAAATTCAGATATTTACTTGTTTAATTGAGATCTTATGGATGTCAATCATATAGCTAGGATCATTCCCATGTAATGCTATATCTATGTTTCAAATTCAAACATGCCACCCTTCCATATCCATCATTTTGGTATTAAAGCAACTTTATCTTTAGAGAAGAAGATGGCCTAGAGAGGAGAGCAATTGCTGCCAGAAATGAGTTAGTTCAAGAGAAGAACCAAAGAGGGAAACGGTGTTAGTGCAAGAGAAGAACCAAAGAGGGAAACATGGCCTTGGGTCTAGTGCATTTTAAACATCTTTAAGAGAGCGATCTGTTGAGAAGCCAACAAGAGATTATTGAGATAAATTTAAATTGCAAAGCAAGAATTCATTTGCTTCACTAATCCTTGCAATGTCTTTAAGAGCATTAAAATGAACTAAGGTGCATACAAGCATCTAAGAAAATCAAGTCGGCCAAACAAATCCATATGGAAAGCAAGGATTGGTGATGTGTTCTGTGTTTTGTTCCGAAAGTTAAAAACAGTGAAGAAGACGCAGGTATACCAAGAAGAGAAAAAGTGGTTCATCGAAGAGATACATGCTATTATGCAACTAATCAAAGAGTGTGAGGAAAGAAAACAAAGAAAAGTGGAGATCCAAGTCATGAAAAGAAAAATAAGGGCTTTGGAGAAGAAAGAACGACAATGAATTGAAACGAGGGAGATTTCTGGGGCGGTCTTAGTTGTGCAGGTGCTTTGCAGCTTGAAAGAATGTGAACACTCGAGGAAGAGTGCATAAATACTAAGAATGTCTATGTTTGTTTTCCAGCATGTAAGAAGAGGCTAAGAGAATTGAGCATGTAGATAAATGTGAGGGGGAGAATGATGTTGCAAATTGCATCCTAGAAAAGTTTGTGGAAACTTTGGTGATGAGCACTGGAGAAGAGAATAAGCTTGCAGCTAAAGACCTCTTAAATGAGAAGTTCACAGAGGATAAAATTGCTTCAGATAAGGCTGATTTGCAGGTTGCAGAAAAGAAATGCTTAGGAGAAGCGGGGAATGAGATCTCTCTTGGATATGGAAGAAGGAGACATCATTCACAACAATACTGAACAAGGGACCATCACAAAGAAGATTGTCATAGAAACCAAGGTGAAACTTTAGTTAGGCATGGTGAGATTTAACTTCATATGAAGGAGTTCAGTTGCTGAGGTGAACACAGTTTTGGAATCAAAAGTAAATGCCATAGCCCTTCATGTACTTGATAGATCATCCCAAGTGGATTAAGATAGCCCAACATTGCTTGATGGAGATGAACAACATATGGAGAGACTGAAATATTGGACGTGGACATTCAGAGTGCATGAGTGGGGCACTGTTGAGAGTGAATCATGGTTATATAGGTGGAGAAAGCAGAGGAAAACACATTGACTACTAACAAGCTTATAGTCACAATTGAGAGATAATCGCAAAAGAAAATCAACACGTTTCAGTATTCCAACAAATACAACTAAACAGTTCATTCTGCAACATGTAGTGCATATTTACAGATTTCAAATAATATGTTAACTACTAGTAACAAATGCAACTTTAACGGACAAGAGGAGCTCACAACTGGAAAATGTGCAAAAAAATATCATAAAATGATCTTCATTGAAGCCTAAAACTGCAAAAATCATGATATTTTTTAATGGATACCTCATTAAAGCAAACATGTGTATCTTTTGAATTTCAGATATGGCTTACAATATTCACATAGTTAACCTATCTCATATTAGCTTCTGTAGCTTGTATATTCATCCACAAATATGGAGCTACGGCATTGCATTACGTGATTCAAATATGTGTACTTCCGTGAACTTCAGATCTGGCTACATCATGCAGAAGCCTCCTCGTAAGTTGCCGTGGGTTCTGTATTGCCATACCACATAAGAACTGATTCATAAAGACATAGATTTTGCATAACAGAAATCCAGATGTCTAACCTAGTCTGTATGTGCGGTAGAATTTTTATAACCAAAGATTAGTCTAAAATACCTGCCACATCCCTACATTAAGGCTGCAACATTGGGCTTAAGACTTGTGGCTAGGTCTTCAAAGCTTCTTGCTAATTGAACTTCATCGAGACTATGTTGAAATGTTCCATTGCCAATATTAGCCATTTCGATGAGGATATTGGTCGTAGCTTCAGTTCCAAACATTATGGTATGAAGAATCATCCTCGGCTCTTGTTGTTTCATTCTGTTGACATAATGTAGAGGATCCCCTCCCCCACCATTATCTCCATCACTCAAAAACACAATCATTGGTCTTTTGTGATCAGTTGTAGGATCTTTTGAGGCTTTAATCATCACCCTTTCAGCCAATTCCAACCCAGATGAATAAGTAGTTCCTCCATCTGCATCATAAGGAAGAAGCAAATGAACAACTTCCTCCCTCATCTCTTTCATCTCTACAGCAATAAATGCACTGCAGTCGAAGAGAATCACTGATACTGAATCATCAGATACTGTCCTCAGACGAGTTCTAATAAACCTTATTATTGCCTTGTATACACAACCAAGCCTACAATCATGCAAAGGAGAAAACATGGACATTGTTGGCTTAATATCTAGACTACCCATGGACCCCGATTTATCAATGACAAAAATGACATGATGAGGAACATTCTTGGAGTGATCACAGCCAAAATGGTGCCCATCATCTGTTATATAGCCTGCAGAACTGACACTAAATCCAGTTCTTTTGATTGGAGCATGCCAAAGTTTCTCAGTGCAATAAGATTTCTGAGCTGCACCAGACTTTTTGTCTTGAAGATCTTCATGCTCCTCTGATCTGCAATAGTGATTGCAGAGGCCAAACTCAGTCTGCTCTTCCTCTGTGCAGGGATCAACGAATCTAATATATTTCCAATATGTTTCATGGCTCCTCTCATCCTTGGGTACATCCAGGTCAGGACCATATTTCCTAGTCTCATGCCTGGAGCCATCGTAGAGCTTGCTGGTGCAGTTTTGTGGGCATGGGACCAAGTGAATGTGGCCCCTGCCTTGTTTTTTACAATGCATATTGCACATTTCTGCCAGCCCTGTTTCTCCCCATGCATATTTTCTGTCATCAATACCAATCTCCTCTGTTTCTGAAATAAATTTGGCGTTTCTCATATTACCATGCACTGTGTTATGCAAACCAGGGTGATCGATTGGAAGTTGGCAAAAATAGCCACAAGAATGGCATCTTGTCTCACAATAATGTATAGCATCCTCCTTAGTTGTATGAACATGGGGTCCTTCATGGCTCCTCTCAAAGGCTGGTATTGGGACACAACAATCCTTTCGTAGACCGTTCTGCTCTGATACATGCTCATACTCGAAAGACCCTCTGCAGCCTTGGAACTGCCTTGTTTGGTGAACTAATTCAGTAAAAATATCACATATTCCAGGCACCTCGCATTTATCAAGGCACACATGCTTATTCCCACATAGATGTTCTGCATCACGATTGAGCTCATGAAAATGGTCCTTGTGACCACATGTCCTCGTACATCCTTTCATGAGGCATGGGGCTTGACAGTATCTTTCATGGCAAGCATGCTTATCATGATCCCCAAACTCAATTGGGACAACACACTGATTTTCGCAACTTGGAAGAGAACATTTTTTCTTGCACATGTGTTGAGGAGAATTGCACTTGTGTCGACCCTCATGCCCAAGCTTAATAGAACAAGATTTATTACAGCTGGATGACTTCTGAAACAAGTCACAAACTTGCCCACAGGTGTGGTTTCTCATTTTACAGTCATGGGGGCCTTCGTGGCCTGCCAAATCTTTGCATTCCTCAACTGAAATCCCTGCTTCCTCCATGGTGCAGAAGGTACATTTTTCTAAACATACATGGCTACCCATGCAAGAATGAGAGGAGACATGACCTTTTTCATGCACACATCTCCAAAAGCATTTGGAGCATTTACATCCACAAACAGACAGCCTTTGCTTCATTTCTGCAATACCCGCAGCAGCCTCTAACTGTAATTTTTGCACCTCATCAGAACTGAGAAATTCCACTGAGTTTGACGTCAACCATTGGTCAACTCGCTTTCGCCTTCGATCTGCCACTGCACCCAAAAATCTTTCAAAAACGGAGTGCCACCGTTCACCATCATTTCCTTTTCTCGGCACAACAGTTTCTAATCTTGACCTGAGCTCAGATAAAATGTTTCCAGTAATGGCCATCGGTTCTTGTGAAGGTGCCAATTCTAAGCCAGTATCAGGGAAATCATTTAATGTGAACTCCTCAACAGCAACTGGAAAATCTGAAACTTCTTGCTGCGTATCCAAATTAACTAGCATTTGAATTGCCCCTGTAGTAAAAAGACATCCTCTATCTATAGCAGACTTTAGATTTCTCCTTAGTATGTCCACCCTGAGGGCTACACGTTTACTATCTACAGAAGTCCAGTCTTTAGCTGCAATCTGAGCAATTACTAGCTTCACATCATTCAAGAAAGTGATACTGTTGTGATAGCATGAATTCATCTCTTCTACTGTACATGCGATCTCCCTTAAACTTTCCTGGTACTCAGGTCGATTATATGGAGGCATTGCAGCTATTTCAACCCTTCCGCCATACATTTTTGATAGAAAGTTTTCATGAGTTTTGGAACATATTTTGGAAATTTTTTCTTCGAATTCATGTTTCAAATCATCCACATCCGAACTGTCCACATCCTTGATGGCAATATAGAAAATTCCCTTGAAGAGCTTCTTGTCCTTGTCCTGCTTAACAAGGCTGATCCCATTCTGGAAGCGGTCAAAGACTACTTCTGTCTCTTTGTCCAAATGGAAGTCCTGTTACATACAGACGGGAGTATTATGCGATTTTTTAAAAGCATTCGAAAACAACTCTAGCAAAATTCCATTTCAACCAGGAAGGGTTAAGTGGAGATCATTGAGCCCAACAATTCAAATTTCAGATATATTATTTAAGAAATTAGCAGCCAATTGATTTATTTTTGCATTCACAGAAATCCCTTTTTATTATCCCAGTTCAGAGACATGATTTTAGAAGGAAAACATATGGGTGAGCTTCATAAATTTATATGTTTCTCATATCATTTCAACTTCCCATCTTCTAAATCCAAGACTCTTCGATAATACAAAGCAATTGGGAGATCTGGAAGAAGTTGAGACTTTCCTTTTAAATCTATTTGGTATTAGAGAACTACAAATACGTACTATTGAAATCCTACCTTTTAAACAAGAAGATTAAGCAAAAATGTATTTTATTGGAGCGAACTATACAATATAGAAAACATAACATAGCTAAAATGGAAAACTCGTCCACACAAAAAGCTTTTTTGACCTTACACAGAATTAACATTAAAGAGTTGCAAAATCCTATCTCCATTGAAGATCACCACAAATTAAACAATTGTCTTCAGGATTCAGGATTCAACATGGAAAGAATGCAGATGGCCTTATGATATACCTAGCAAGAACCTCTATCTCCTCCTGCACACAGTATTGACTCCCACCGTGTTCAGTGGTCTTCTTCAAATGTTTAAATGGGTTGCCAAGCTATGGTCTTCTTCAAATACAGAGTTTAAATGGGTTGCCAAACTAAACAAGGTTTGGTCTCACAAGATTTTATATAAATCATATGCGATTGATTTTGCATCAAATACCACCTCCAAAAACTTAGTTCACAAAGAGTGGATTCACCAATGATAAATGTCCTACGATTCAAATTGATGACTATCAAATATATATTTTGAAATGTCAGTTTCCTAATCAATATTATGATACAATTCACTAGAATTTTGCATTAATATTTCAATAGAATTTTGCATTCACCAAAGCCCATCTTGATGACGGGCATCAACTTACTCTCTTGTTTTTTATTTTTTTACTGTCAGTAAAAATTCAGACGTTACTCGGACAGAATGGCTTTGGACAACATTCTCAACATCTTTTGGTTATATATTTCTCTAATGAAATAGTGCATCATAGTCTGACTTGAAAAACCTATCAATGCAGGTTGAATGAGCAAATTTCCACCCTTGCCAGATGTTTTTAGGTTGTCTCCCACTCAAAATGTATAAAATGTATACTCTTTTGAGGAAAATGAGGATTACAACCCAAACAGCATTTACAAGTAAACCATTATGCCACCATAATCACCTCTAAGGCTTTATATTTTGTCGCAAGTACTTACAAGTAATGGTCCCATAAATAAAGCCAGATGTTAATCCCGATTACAGTGTAACCTCATATTCCATATTCAATAAGAAACTTATTCTCTTGACTTATAGATGATAACATCAAATTTTTATTCTCTCGACTTATGAATGACAACCTTAAATTTTAATTGTTACTATTCTTTTAATTTGAAAATTACACTGTAATTTCTTTGTAAATGTCTTAGTGTCATCTTCTTAAAAAGTCTAATCAAATACGGTACCTGACCAAACAATCTATTAATTAAAGAAGGGAAACAGTTTTCAATTATATTGCAGCGATTATCTCAATGAAACGGAAATAATCCATTACATCATATTTTTCTTTTATACATATGCTTCCATTTGTATTTTTTTTTTTAATCAAAAACACTTCAAAAGAATTTAAGAACCTACCTTTGTGTTGAAGATTGTTAAATTGCTTATGGCTGCATTAAGAACAGATAGTAGCATATCTTCTTGTTCTGTCCGCTCAAAGCTACCCAGTCCTTCAAAGTCCAGCATGACATAAATGCGTTTCTCTGCTGCTCTCACAGTCATCCACACTCCATCGGTACACCTTCCACCTGCCACATCCAAAAGAGACCCTGACAAGTGGTTTAACAAATAAGATTTCCCGCTGCTTTGTTTTCCCATGGATGATATGACCATAATCTCACCCTCCCAGTTACTAAGAACTGTGTCATAAATGCCAAAAGTTATCAAATTTGTCAGAGATAAACTGTCTGTATAACTCAGTTCCGGTGGCATCTGTATAACTCAGTTCCGGTGGCATCTGAAACCCATCCTTGAGAGCAAGCAGTCCATTGTTTTCTGCTCGGGCTATTTGGATAGGAACAAGGCACGCAAGCCTGCGAATCCATGTTCCCATAGCCTTGGTTACCAAGCCCGTTAGATCAACTGAACCCCCAGATATCCATGGTTCAAATCTTTTCACATCAATTCGAACCTCTGTATTTGAGAGATCTTTACCTTTTTCCTTCTCCAGTTTTTGAAGAGTTTTCAAGGCATTCTTACAGTCATCCTCATTACATTTTGTATCAATGTCTTTGGTGCTTAATATTACATTGACAAAAACAGTCTTCTTAACTTCACTGAAGAGAGCGGGACTGGTTGCAAACTTATCGAAAATATGGTATATATACTCTAATTGGGGACAAGATCCAGAAATTCTTCTTTCTTCGGGCACTTGAACTACCTTGTTTTCTGTACTTTCTATTGCTTGCAATTGGACAACTTCCTTTGCTGAAATAGTTTTCAATATGTGGGAAGAAATGCTATGAGGAACTGATGCACTGAAGAAAACAAGATGACTCTGTGATCCAAAATTTACAATCTTCACTTGAAGCTCTCCCAGATCTCTGATTCTTTTGTTTAGGGGAATGGTCCTCAAGTAGCTCATGACATCAGCCAAGACATATATCTCCACTACGACAGAAAAGTCAATAGCTTCTACTACTTCGTCATTGTTATCTGACTTGCTAAAGACAAATAAAAATGATCCATCCACAGAAACAAGAGCTACTGAAACAGGTGAAGGAAGAATTAGTAGCCTAGGTTTCATCATCGGCTGCTGATGGAGTTCCACCACCCTGACCCTGTTTGTATCATCAATCAGGATCAATTCCCTTCTACCTGGTATCAGATGCATCCACGTTAAGATTCCCATGCCAGAAAATTTATGGAGATCCACATCTACCCCTGTCCAATCTAGTTTGCGGAAAGAATCATCAAACTTGTGTACTGCAACCTTAGAGGTTAGCTTATCATATAAGGCTACAAATCGAGTGCCTTCATCAAAAGACAATAAATCGTAACCCCTCCTGAATCTTCGAATAGGATTTATGCCATCTAACCTTGAACCCATGCGCGAGCAGCTATAAACATACAAGCATGGATCAGCCAAATTCTTAATGAACGCCAACAAGTGCCCGGACTTGAGGGCCACCAATTGTAGTATTTGTTCTATCTCAGGGTCAAGAGTAACTAACTCAAATTGATTAGTGCACGTAGGAGTGATCCGATACTCGGCATTTCGGCTTAACTCTTCCAAATCATTTTTCCTTGCAATCAGCTCAGAAATCTTCCATGCAGTGCTTAGTTTCTCAAGTCTTTCAATTGAAACCTTAAGAACAACCTGTTCATAGTAAGTATACCAAACACTCTGAACTTTACAACCCTCGATGGACCTGCAAACAGGTTTGCCTGTGATCACCGACATGTCCCGCTTCATTTCTGAGAGGAATGCGTCTTCCTCTCTATGCAGGTTTTCCTGTAGCACATTCACAGTTTCGTTGCCTTCAGATTCGAACTTCTTTTGAAGAGTACTCCGCAACTCTTTCCAAACCATGGTTTCAATGTTTTTTACGAATTCTTCTCTGGATGTCTCATAAAGATGTGAAATTACTGTTGAGGCATGCTTATGAGATCGGAGTGTCACCCACGTCGCTTGATCAAGAGGAGCTCCAACTGTTGACACGAATTGTTTGAAAAGCTTGCAAATCCCATCTGGTAGTTCGTGCTCAACACTCTTTAAGTTCTCTGTTGTCAAAATATTTTCAATGAGAGGCTTTTCAACTGAAGGCATATGTTCCTCACTAGCTTCTTTGGTAACCAGGAATGCTACAAAACCGATGTTTCTACCCAAACACTGCAATTTCTTAGGAATCAGAGACTTCACCCAATTTTGAATAACGATGGAACTGTCATTGACAACTTCAAAAGTTCCCTCTCCGCTCCCTTTAGTAGCTTTAGTACTCAAATTTTACCCGGTCACCTAAAAATGAAAATGACGCCACAGGTGTTCCTTCGTTGAATTGCAGTAGCGTGACCTTCAATGTCTCCTTTGGATGTGAACATTTCAAAATTAGTTCTCTTCCATATCTAACATGCCCACTTTCATTCTGGGGCCCTTATATCTTATAAATATGACCAGCATAATAATCACCAGTAAATTTAACCTCCGATCCAAAAAAGAGGAGCTTCTTATCACAATCGTTGCCTGCTAAGATGTTACTAAACTCTCTATGCAGTTGATCAAACCTATCAATAGAACCAGAGCCACGTAATTCTTCATGATGTTGGGAGGACGCAGTCCCAAGGGAGTCAAAAAATTGTGCTCCATTAAAGTATTCTGGTAGAATTTTCAGAAAGCAGGCAACGACACTCTCCTGAATTGCTCCCATAGAGAACTCTTCCGCCATGGAAGCGTTAAGAGTTTCCATGAAATTGCAGTATTCATCATGTCTTGGAAATTTACCATGCTGCAGCAAAGAGACGAAATCCTTATTGCTCATTTTGCAGAAGTTCAAATCGCCGTCCTTCAACCAGCTGTCGATTTGACTACGAAGTTGGTGAGTTCCGTTCAGAGTTTTCCACTCGGGCCTTGTAGAAACTCTTGAAGGCCTGTAATCTGCAGTCAAGAAAGCACATCGATTATAACCATCACAGAATACAACATTACTTGGAGGCACGGGAGGCACCGAAGCCGATTTCTTGAATTGCCTATCAATGGCAACATTAAATCCATCAGAAAGCCTGACATCGTTCTCAGAGTTTTTCACATGGCTTATTTGAAGCTTCTTGGTGCGTCTCCCTTTAAAAGAAGCAGTTCTGGCCGAAGAAGCTGAAGCTTCAAAAGGATAGTAACCCTGAACACAAACATACAGATAGTCGGAGAGGTCTACGAGATATCGAATGAAGTTGCAAGAAACGTCCTTCCTCGAGGCTTCTTTGAGATCTTGACCTTCATGCCAATAGAAAACAAAAATGGCGGATTCTCGAACTATAGCATACAGTCCTGGTTCCAACTGATCAAGTACCTCTTATTGTCCTAATAAACCCTGCTTCTTGAAAGACTCTGCCATCATTTGCTTGTTCCCGTAGAATGCAACCACAGGCAAGCATCGCTGATTTAGTGCATTGAAATTTACGTGCATTTGGGTAAATTGAGCACCGGTGGTTACTGCAGAATTGGGAACAAGCTCATTGCAAAGAAGTAAAATCTGGTCCTGTGGAAGTTGGACCTTCTCAACAAAGCTAACCTCTTGTTTGTCAGAAGCAACACACATTACCTTGAAAACAGTTGGAATGTTAGACCCAGACGTTGAAGCAATAGAAACCATTCCTTCTTCCATAATTCCTAACAAGACCTTCAGTTCATACAATCCTCAGCCTTCAGGATGAAGCAAGACTCGGCGCAGATCCTTCTAAACTTGATACAGCGATTCGAACATACCAAAACCTCTAACCACACCCAGCGCGGACGACGAACTAGGTTACTGTTCGGTAAAACATAAAGTTGCCGCGCAAATTTGTAACAGAGAACATACAGGTAATATGTATTTCCGTTTATTGACAAAGGGTTCATATATATTGAGAAAAGGAGCTTTAGTTACAGAGTTAGGCATCCAGGCATCCAGCTGTCCATTGAACTTCGGTACTGTGAAGCGTTTGGGAATTTTTCGCGTACCGCATGTCACCTCTATTACTTTAATGATTCGCATAGTCCAACGAGGCATCGTTTTTGGCCGGGAAATTATGGAAAAAATGGTGGTGATTTTTGGTGATGGAAATTATGGAAAAAATGGTGGTGATTTTTTGTTATTGGGATAAAATTGAGGACTCGGTTGACAACGCTTTAATGATTTTGTCCAGTATATTTTTGGATGCAGTGAGGCTATAATTTCGGAAAATAATGGAAATTTTAATAGGATTTTAAAATAATTATCTAGAAATTTTTAGAAATTTTAATTATTACCGTAATTTGTATTTAAAAATATATTATATCTATTTTCACCCAAAAAAATAATTGAAACACTCTTAAAATTAACTTTCTAAAAATTTCAAACATAAATTTAACCAATAAAGTGAAATTCTAACCTCATTGCCCAAAGTCATATCTTTGGTTCTTTGGAGCGTGGGAATTTAAGTGTGGGCTGGAAAAGAATTTCTTTTAAGTTATTGAAGTTTTGAAAAGCTTTTTCTAATATGATCTTTAATTTTAATATTTCATATAATATTAGTTGTTTTAATATATATATATATATATATTATTTATTTCATTATATCGAATATTTATTTAGTTGTGTTTGAAAAGTGGGTTTATCTAGTAGTATGATAGTGATGTTATAATGTAATGTTTTATTTTTTATTATAAATAAAAATAAAATAAAAACAAAAGATGGTATTTTAGCTAGTACATTGTCGCTTAGTTTAAATATAATTTAATTAAACTAAAAATAATAAACACACATGTATATAATAAACATATATATTAAAGTGATATATATGTTAATATAAACAATATTAAGTTTAATCATTTTCTTAAATTTTAAGAAATATGATTAACTAATATTGTTTATATTAACATATATACACTTTAAATATATATGTTTATTATATACATGTGTGTTTTTTTATTTTTATTAATATATATATTTTTATAATTAAATTTATTAAAAATATTTTATATAATAAATAAGTCACCTTAAATTGAAAATATGGAGAAAAAATTACAAGTTATGAAAATGGAAATAATACAAAAAAAAATAAAAATAAGAAAGTTAAATAAAAATGAAATAAAATAAAAAAGAAAAATTAGTAGAAAAAAATAGAAGTCACTAAACTACCTATAATAAGACGTCAACCAATCACCTTACAAATAAATAAATTTAGATAATAATAGAAAATAACAAAAATTGAATTTCTAATGTTAAACTATGTATAAGCAACATAAAATTTTTGTTAAAGGAAAACTAACATCAATATCACGGGTTCTCATAAACTTAGAACTCAAAAGTCGCCAGTAACTTGACTAAGTCAAGTTTACCTAAACTACTCAACAAAAAATAATTAAAAATAATAATAACATAAAGTTATTTTTATTTATTTTAACATGAAATTATTTTTATTGTACCTGAGGCACTGACATGGTATTAGTGTGGAATATAGTATGTTTAAAGAGGGAAATTAAACTAGTTTAGATTCATGTTAACTCCTTATCTACAGAGAGAGATCAAATCTCTTGAGATGTGAAAAGAGATTTGATCCCTCTCTACCTGTAGTAAATTAAGATGGATCTAGATTGGTTTGAGTTTCCACTAATTTTATTAATCCTTGCCCAAGGCAAGGAAGTATAGTAATACATTCATATTTAATTTTACATTAATTATGTTTCATTATTTATTTTTTTGTCGACCAAATGAATTTTATTAATTTTTCAAAATGTTACAACAAATTTGCTTGAATTCCACTTCTCTCTTGACCTCACTCCTACCATATTTGTTGGCCAAGAGAAAAATACAAAAAACTTATAGCAAAATTCCAAAATTTGCATCGAACCTTGAAATAAAAAACAAAAAACACCCAAAACACAAGGAGAATACAAATGTAGTGCACTGCCATAAAAAAATTTTGAGGAGGTATCAGTGCTGGCCAGCTCCAGGAATGTCTAGGGGTTGAGGATCCCTATGAACATGGAACTCTAGGTGATCAATCCGGCCCTCAATCTGATCTAGTCATTTATTAGTTCGTCTTTGGCTCCATCTAAGTGAGGCTGACCTATCAAGGATTTCCCATTTATTGTGTTACAAATCATTAAGGAATGTTATTACTTCATTTCAGTCTTCATGCCTTTGTTGCCCCATTTCCATCTAGAGTGCATTCACACTCTGAATCTACATGTCCAAAGAGTCCAGGGAAGGTGGCACAACCACATGACCGGATGACAGATTACGATCGTGGGCCAACTCTCCCTTGAACGCAACCTCATCACCTCCATCACCCTTCATCTCCCCCACATGGCCTCCACGTCCCACCAAATATCCACAAGGCCCCCAACTACGTTGAGCGTGCCCCTTTGCATTAGAATTTTTCCAAGCAATGTAGACTGCCAATACCAGTGATGCACACCAATCTAAGAGTCGTGAACTGACAATAGAGCCCCACTTCGAAGCTCAACAATATCAAAGCCACCAAGCACCATGCACACCTTTGCCAAGGTCACCAAAAGAACACCCCCTAAAGCCCAAGGGCACTCCTTGGGAATAGAACCCCAAGCAACCAAATGTCTAAGTGCCTTGGAACAATGACAAATGATATCTCCCCAACCCTGAGGCAACATGGAGACAAAATTACTCTATAGATACGATGATGAACAAAAAGAGCCCCATTGAATTATGCACGACACACAAAGGAACAAACATAAAAAGAACATACACTCACCGCATTTAAACTACCAAATTCAAAGAAGTCGGACCAGAGATTTTACCAGACTATCAAAAGAAAAACCCCAACCCCTCTTGATTTTCACGATGACACAATGCAGAAGAATGCTCTTCCTCTCAGCTCCTAATCAAAAGCAGGGAAATTCACCACGCTTCCGCTCACCAAGGTCCCAAACCTTGTGAATTTGCACCCCTTAGCAACCATAACACAAAATCCTCCAACTTGCAATGTCCTTGCGCTCATAAAAAACTAGTCTGGTAAGCATGCACATATTTGTGACATGTGCATACTCGACGTTACCTTTTCCACCCTCACTATCGCCCATAACCAGAGATAATCACTGCTAAAGTCAGACCACCATCCAGATTATAAACCCCACGCTATGTCTCTTAAACATTCCATGCACCTTACGCCACTTGCATGTTATGTGTACCATATGTCAAGTTATGAACATGTGAGATGATCAGGGTCGATCCCAACCTCATCCATACCACCAGGCTTGTCCACCCCCATCAGAGTATGTTTCATTAATTATAAATATTTACCTATTTGTTAATCTTAAACATTAAATAAACATATATATATATATATGAAACA
Source organism: Pinus taeda (assembly GCA_000404065.3). Classification (NCBI taxonomy): domain Eukaryota; kingdom Viridiplantae; phylum Streptophyta; class Pinopsida; order Pinales; family Pinaceae; genus Pinus; species Pinus taeda. The sequence continues at coordinate 25,333 of APFE030777670.1, forward strand.
TTGTAGTTTATTTTGCATTAGTTTAAGGGTGAAAAGAATAAACCATTAAATAATTTTTTTGTTGTTTGTTGTTAATTTTTATGAAATATTATAATTTGTTTTTTATATTATTTTATAAGTAAAAGAATTAAAGGTTTTAGTGAAAAATAAAAATTAAAATAAAAAAAAAAAAAAAAAAAAAAAAAAAAAAAAAATTAAAAAGTAATAAATAAATAGATAAAAAACATTATAAGTAGGAAATGTTGTTTGAATTTTATTTTTTTCAAATGTAAAATTTATATTTATATTTTATATTTTATAATATTAAGAACTAATAATATATAATATATTTTCTATTCAAAAATATTTATAAAAATATTTCACAAATAAATTTTCATATACTATATTACTCTAGTGTTAATACCTAATCAACTTTTTAGAAGATGTAATGAGAAAATAATGTTTTTCTTATTTTAGTTATCTTCTAACAAGGAAATCTGGTTAGTCTTGTATTTAGTCATATTATGTTTAACTATTTATTATGTATTTTCTAACTTCTTTGATAAGGACTACACTGGAATACAATACTTGTTATTATTAATAATTTTTTGTCTATAAATATGTATTTAAGATTAATCACATTATTAGGATTTGGTCGACGTTTCGAACCAACTAATGTGTTTCATCCTGAGGACAAGGTGAAAGATCAATCGATCTGAAGGAATAAATAGTATGGATGCATCATTACCGAAAGTTAGCCACTAGTAAATTAGTTAATAAGGTAAGTAAAATATTATTAATTTTTTTTATTGGTAAGGAGTTGTTTATTAAAATAATACATAATTAGTTAAAAACTAGCTATTAAGAATAAATAAATATAATTAGTAACAATAAATAGTATGGATGCATCATTGCCCAGAGTTAGCCGCTGGTAAATTAGTTAATAAAGTAAAATATTATTAATTTTTGTTTGTTAAGAATAAAACAAATATAATTAGTTACAACTAGTGGTTAGGAGTAAATGAATGTAAAATATTCTAAATAAATTTAATAATTATTTATAATATTATTTGTTAGGGGTTGACCTATTCCAATTAAATAAAAATATAGCTATGTTGACTTATACAAAACTGGGAGGTATTAAAAATATTAATAATTTATCATAATAAATCAAAAGAAAAAAGAAGGTTACAAATATAAAGGTGAAGGACTCCAGGAAACAAAATAAATAATTAATATCTAAAGGGTTAAAAAGTAATATAGATAATTAAAAGAAGGATGATAAAAAAAAATTAATAATATTAATTATTATTATTTATTTATTATTATTATTATCTTTATGAATGAGATAGAAATAAAGAGGATAAAGGAGAAGAAAGGGAGGAAAAATCATGAGGTGAGAGCCAGAATCTAACTCTTACTCAATTTCCAACCATCATCCCTATTAATATTTATGGCATGCCTGTCGATTTCAATAGCTTCTCTAAGCTTCTTGTGGTGGAAGTGATCAACTCTAGCAATGACTTTGGATTTTTCAATACAAACATGGTGTTTTGATTTCTCTACATGTTCTGCTAGGGATGGTGAATGGAGATTATGTCTAATGTCGGAAACATGCTCCTAGATTCTCTGCTTAATAGACCTACTTGTTTCTCCAAAATAGGGAATACCACAGGAGCAAGGAACAAGGTAGACCCCTTTTGTGTCCTTAGGGTCAATAGGGTCTTTGACAGATCTAAGAGAATTTTTAATGGTATTAAGAGGCTTGAATGAAGAGGATACATTAATCTTCCTAAGGATATGGGCAATCCTATTTGTGGTTCCTTGGATGAATGGGAGATGAACCTTAGAGATAGGATCAGAGCGAGCAGGTTTAGCTCTAGGAACTTTGCAATCCCTCTTGTTGGTTGCACTGATTCTTTTGTTAAAGACTCTACCTCCTTTGTTCAAGAGTGGAAAGATATTAAGTTGGAACCTGGAGATTTATTGGTTACTTTTGATGTTGTATCCTTATACACCAACATAACTATCCAAGAGGCCATTGATATCATAAAGCGTATCATTGACAAAGACACTGCCAAGTTAGTTAGCCTGTGCCTCACCTTGACTTTCTTCAGTTTCCAAGGTGAGTTCTATGAGAAAACATGCGATGTTGCAGTGGGTTCCTCTCTTTCCCCTATCGTCGCTAACTTATTTATGGAAGATTTTGAGACCAAGGCCTTAGCCACAACTCAATTTTGCCGTAAAAAATGGAAGAGATTTGTTGATGATACTTGTGTCATTTGGCCTCATGGTCGTGAGAAGTTGGACCGGTTCCTTAACCACCTTAATTCTCAAACTGACTCCATTAAGTCTACCATGGAAGTTGAGGTGAATGGTTGCATTCCCTTTCTGGACATTCTCCTTTCGAGGATGGATGATGGTTCCATTGGTCACCAAGTTTTTCGTAAGAAAACTCACACAGAACAGTATCTCCATGCTAGTTCTCATCATTTCCAGGCTCAGAAATTCAGTGTTCTCAGCACTCTTGCTACCCGTGCTCTGAGAATCTCTGATGATAGTCACCTTGAACAGGAGAAATCTCATCTTATTGAGGTTTTTAAAAATAATGGGTACAGTATATCTCAAAGCCTCAAGGCCTTTCATAGGGCTTGCAAAGTGCCAAGAGCTAAACCTGCTCGCTCTGATCCTATCTCTAAGGTTCATCTCCCGTTTATCCAAGGAACCACACATAGGATTGCCCATATCCTTAGGAAGATTAATGTATCTTCTTTGTTCAAGCCTCTTAATACCATTAAAAAATCTCTTAGATCTGTCAAAGACCCTATTGACCCTAAGGACACGAAGGGGGTCTACCTTGTTCCCTGCTCCTGTGGTATTCCCTATATTGGAGAAACATGTAGGTCTATTAAGCAGAGAATCCAGGAACATGTTGCCGACATTAGACATAATCACTCTTGTTCATTAGCCCTAGCAGAACATGCGGAGAAATCGAAACACCATGTCTGCATTGAAGAATCCAAAGTCATTGCTAGAGTTGATCACTTCCACCACAAGAAGCTTAGAGAAGCGATTGAAATCGAGAGGCATGCCATAAATCTTAATAGAGATGATGATTGGAAATTGAGTAAGAGTTGGATTTCGGTTGTCGCCTCATGATTCTTCCTCTCTTTCTTCTCCTTTATCCTCTTTATTTCTATCTCATTCATAAAGATAATAATAATAATATAATAAAATTTATTATTAATATTATAAATTTTTTTATATCATCCTTCTTTTAAATATCTATATTACTTTTTAACCCTTTAGATATTAATTATTATTTGTTTTCCCATCTTGGAAAATTGATCGTTCTAAATAATTATAATTGTTGAGTCCTTCACCTTTATATTGTAACCTCTTTTTCTTTTGATTTATTATGATAAATTATTAATATTTTTAATACCTCTCGAGTTTTGTATAAGTCAACATAGCTATATTTCTATTTATTGGGAATGAGTCAACCCTTAACAAATAATATTATAAATAATTATTAAATTTATTTAGAATATTTTCCCCCGATCGGGGTGTGTGCCCAAGGTACGCGAGGACGTTGGTCAAACATGGTAGTTAAGTTTTGTAAGGGAAGGGTACCACCCACCGCCTCCCACACGTTCATGGCGATGGGTGCGGTGGCCTCCCGCATGCTACCTGGCAGAAGACATGGGAGAAGTGGCAGGCAGGGCGAGGGCAGAGAAGGAGGTGAGGCGGTTAAGGCAGGACGGGTGATGTGATAGAGCAAGGTGGAATGTGATTATGAAAGAAGTCAGGACAGAGAGAGGAGTATAGTCGAGATTATGGGAGGAGGGAGGAGCAAGGGCGCAAGACTGTGGAGCTACCAACAACGACCTCGATGAACTGTTCCCGGGTATGTTTCATGGCCTAACGAGCCCATTACTATGGTTACTATGTTAATTCATGGCCGCGGGGTGCGGGAGATGATAGGGGAGGAAAATTGGGCGGAATGCCGGGGAGACCAGCGTAAGTTGGGGTCATGGTGATCACGTTTGGGTTGGAGGCGAGAGCCGGGAGAGAAAACCGGGGCTGGGACCTTGAGAACACTCCTGTGAGTGAACGAGATAGTTGGTATACCAAAGAGGGTAGGGATACTGCGGCTAAGCATGCGTGAAAACCACAGGAAGAGCAGAGAAGAGAAGCAACTCTTCTCAGTAGAGATGTGAGGCAGCAACACTAGGCAGAGGGGCGAGGGAAGGAAATGCGAGTGGGAGTGACGGTAACCTGGCTCGATGGGCTAGCAGTGAGAGTCGTAAGCATAAATTGGGTCTGGCACCGAGACATCACCCCTGTGAGTAGGTGAGAGCATTGGAATAACCAGGGGGTTGGTGAGGCTATCGCAAGGTAGGTGAGAAAGAAAAATGAGAGGCAAAAGAGTGGCGTAGCCACATCAGGCAAAGGAGAGGCACTGCATCTTAAGGCAGAAGGGCACCTAGGTAGAGGCAATTGTGATGGGAAGCGTGAGGGGAGGGGAACCTGCATCAATTCGAAGAGGCATGAGACCATGTCTTGAGAGCTAATGCATCTCGTGTGTGAACAAGCACAGAAAAGAGAAGATATTGCCTGACCTGCAGGTGGAAGAGGACGCGACAAAAGGGGGAGGGAGTCGACTCGAGCAATAGACTTGAGCACTTCAGAACCTAGGCGTGGGAGGAAACATGTAGAACGCCTCATCAGCAAAGCGGCCACAGCTTACAGGGAAGGAACGGATGCAGGCATGCATAAGATTTTGGAAGAATGGGAGGAGAAGATAAAACAAGATGAGGAATTCGAAGAGGAAATGAAGAGTTGGTGGGCTGTAATCCCATATCCTAGGAGTACGAGGGGTAGACTCACCCAGTTTAAATAGATGTTATATCTGTACTGGCTCATGAAGAACCTCATGGGGAAGACAATGGAGCAAATGTCAATGGGGATGGCTATGACCCTCCAAGACATGCCCAATTACAAAAAAGACTTTCAGACAATCCAATTTCAGCTATGTAAGCAGGACATCCACCTTGATCGAATCCAAAGGCACATCCCTTGCATTATTGAGCTTGATGACATGCCTGGAGACTCAACCAAAGCCCAGCTCTAGTGGGGTCTGCCTCAGAAGAACAACAAGATTAGTCAATTTCTTGGATGTTTTTTTGTTTCTTGCGGGGAGCATTTACTTGCATGCTTATGATAAATAGACACAAAGACTCTTATCATGATACAGATACGTATATAGCTTGGTTAGATCGACTAAAACTATATTATTTTTTGATGGCTTATAACGAGGATAGGTGGCCAATAGACTTGGTTTCCCACTGGGCAAGTTGAGGCCACCTATCTCACATATGTGGTGTAAACTTGTGTTTTATAAATAGAAAAAGAATATCCTGCCAAGCTTAACAAAAAAAATAAAAATTATTTAGAATATTTTACATTCTTTTACTCCTAATAACTAGTTTGTAACTAATTATATTTATTTATTCCTAACACTAGTTTTTAACTAATTATGTATTATTTTAATATACAGCTCCTTGCCAATAAATAAAAATTAATAATATTTTACTTACCTTATTAACTAATTTACCAACGTCTAACTCTTGGCAATGATGCATCCATACTATTTATTCCTTCAAATCGATTGATTTCTCACCTTGTCATGAGTATGAACCACATTAGCTGGTTCGAAACATGTACCAAATCCTAATAATGTGATTAATCCGAAATACATATTTCTACATTATGGATCACAAAAGTCTTAGATCTAACTTTTTGTCTTTTATTTATTAATATTAAATATTAATTTTATAAAAAAATATATTAGAAATAACATAATAGTAATTTTAAAATAGAATTGAGTAGTCTTTAATTTTTGCGCCATAGGCGCTCTCAGTATGGTAGCGTTGTAATGTAATGGTTAACATTTTGACTTGGTCAAAATAAAATAGTATTAAAATTAAAATTAAAATAAAATTGAAGTAAAATAGCTAGTTAATTGTCAAAAGAGACTCTCCACCCGAATATGATAGAGATGTTGTAATGTAATGTTTAACATTTTGACTTGGTCAAAATAAAATAAAATAGAGATAAAATAACTAGTTTAATTTACCGTTGCAGTTTTTGTGTTATGTAAAAGTTTTGACTCTAGGTTTTCACAACCCATGGTTTTTACTCATGGTATTATTATCTTAGGTAGTCTATTTAAAGTAATAGAATTCCTATTAATTTTACACACATAAAGAGATTTGAATCATTTTGTCGAAGAGCTATACATAAACACAAATAATTCACATAGATTCATAAATTGACTTAAGACATTCATGTTAGGATATTCCGACACATAGGAATAGTTAAGTATAACTTGGTCTAGTATAGAGTTAGGTAAAGTGTGTTTCTTTACTATGTACATTTGTAACTTACAATCCGACGGTCACGATATGTAGTGATCCGACGGTTCATTCTCTCCTCGGTATTACCGACACTTGATCCATGGCTTAAACACCCGATTGGTCCATGAATTCTATTTAAGCGCATGGAGGGTCATTTGTAGGTTAAACCGTTCACGAGAGAAGCTTATGTAAATTTTCATTCTTTTATTAATAAATTGCCTGAAGTGGCCGTGTTGGCTCAGGCCGTGGACTGTTGCCCTCTTTGAGGGTTTTAACCACGTCAAAATACTAGTGTATTGATCTGTGATCTGTTTGTGAGCGGTGTCCTTTGGTGTTCTATCTGAGGAACTTACCCTGTAAATTCCTACAATTCACTTGTCAAATGGCTATTATTGATAAAGGTAATTATGAATCATATTTTTTGAAATACATTTTGTTTTTTTTAGTGAATAATTAATTATCTATTATGTAAATATAAAATTTCAAACCAAAAATTTCTCTTTTTATTGATATCCTCTATCATGAAAATGTCTATTTGTGTATGGGTTTCCATTACACCTCTCATTTTCTTTTACCTTGGCCTGATTCCACTAAGATTCATTACATGTTTGTCCAATCTAAATCCATGATTGAGCTGAGAGGCTCATTCTACAACCCAATATGATGTGTAACCATGTTTGTTCGTCATCAAAATTGAAAATTTTCTCATGCCGGCCCAAATAAAAAATTTATAAAATAAATAAATAAATAATTATACAAAATATTTAAATAATGTTGATTCATAAAAAAAATTGCATGTGAAGAAAGTGGATCCCTCTCGGCTCATGTTAGATCCGTATTTAAGATGGATCTATGTTGGTCGCTAACCACAGTAATGTGAGTTTCTTGAATGGCATTGGAGTGTCCCTCTTCATTCTAAGACTTAGTTGCCATTTGGTCATTTAACCATTCCTCCTTTCAAAGAATTGTCATAGAGATATGGAAAAAAATGGTATATAATTTTGTAGTATCATGTGCAAAATTTAGTTTACCTGTACTTTATCTTTTGTACAATTTCATATTAAAATGACACATTTTCAGCAAATTTTTGTTCACTTGTAAATTATTATTACTAGCAATTGCACCACATGTTGCAAAGGAAACGTCGTAAGACTGTAGCATAGGAAAGAGTAGATAGAAGAAAGAATATGTGATATGTTATGCAATTTAATTGAATATTGAAGTATAAATATGAATTAATTTATTTTTAAAGAAATTTTAGGTTTGGAGAATTGTTTGGATAAATAAATTGGTTATTTATTTTTGTCTTGGCTTATAGTTAGGGCTTTTTTTTTTTTTTTTATCAAGTACACAATTCAAACAACAAAGTGCATTGTTGATTTTCTTGTTTTTAAAAATAAAATGTAAGTCCCACAAAAATTGTGAGAGAATATATTGAACCATATACAAACAACTTTTGTTTCCATTGATTTTATTTTTCCTTTGCAATTGCACCAGATGTTGTAAAGGAAACATCGTAAGTGGATAACATATGGAAGAAGAGCATAGATGAGGACAAGTTTGATATGTTATGTGATATAATGGTAACCCATATGATAATCTGGGAATTAAACAAAATAGGAACCAGAATACTAATGGATTGTCAATATTACATAGATTTTTATCAACCTTCGACAATTAGTTTCGAAATCCAAAAACATGCATATTCATCGATGAAAATGAATGATTAAAAGTACCTTAAATGATATAATGATGTAGGAATGACATCAAATAGGTCGTGGGATGTAAATTCTTGTCAACCTGGAAGGTCGATGCCTTAGAGGCATAGAAGGAGCCACCGTGAAGGAATAAGAGGAAAATTTTACTTCCATGGAACTAGTCATGGAGGTTTCAAAGATATTAATCATAAGAGTGATCAATAGGTAGACACTCCAGAAATGCTAGAAAGATGCAGAAAAGAGGAAGTTTCAAGGGATGATTATCAAAGAAGTGCTCATAGTTGTGATGTTGAACAACTAGAGGCCTCAAATGTGACTAAAATTGCCCAGAAGCAGGATATTATGTTCAAGAGATACCCTCCAATCCCCATTACTATGGCAAAAGTGGCTTGTATGATGCTTATCAACCCTCAAGGCATACTATTGTGTTGAAAATGTTATTATTATGTGATGAGGGAAGCCATCTAATTTTGACAATGTTAATTTACTAGGTAATGGGTTGGTTCAAAAAGTTCCAGATAGCCCTTTCCTAGGTAATGGTTTGGTTCAAGAAGTTCCAGATAACCTTCCTATAGAAGGAATGGGTCATAAGTTGTCAATGAAAGCCAACACTAGTGACATGACTATTACAGATAGTCTATTGAGAAATGAAAGAGAGGACGTTAGTGCCATTGGAATAGGTCTTGGAAAAGTTTCCATTTGTCCTAGTGAGAAAAAACTTGGTACTTTGTTAATTCAAGAAGTTCCAGATAGTCCTTCACTAGGTAATGAGTTGGTTCAAGAAGTTCCAGATAGTCCTTCACTAGGTAATGAGTTGGTTCAAGAAGTTCCAGACATCCCCTCTATACAAGAACCATGTCATGAGTTTTCAATGGAAGCTAATGCCACTAACATGGTTGTTGCAGTGTTTTGTTGAGAAATAAAAGAGAGGACTCTAATGTCGTTGGAAAAGGTCTTGGAAATTTTTTCATTTGTCCCATTGAAAAATATCTTAGCAAGATGAACTTGAAACATATGAATAAAGAGATATATATGATAAGGTTAAATCTTATTTAAATGCATGATGTATCCATCGAAGAACAATGTCATTTGACTCAGCTTAGGGATTATCATGTTACAACCTACAGTGACAAAAGTGGAGATGATATTACACAAGATTTAACAAATAAATTGAGGAACAAAAGTATGGATTTTTGCAAAAATATTTTAGGGAAAGCAACTAATAATTGTAGTAATATTGTGGTGAATTCAGTAGGACATGAATGTTTGAATGTTGTAGCATTCAAAAATCTCTAAAGGTTGGTTGGGTCATCTATAAGACTTCCATAACAAAGAAATGAAGGCCAAAATTTGAATAGGGCAAGGTCAACATCTCCAGTGGACATAAGTGAGGTGAGGAGAATAGAGTGTTGCATATTCCAGAATACATGGATTTTATGACAAGAGAAATACATGAATGATCTGTTTTCTCTTAGAAATCCAAGGATTCCCAAGGTAATATGGGAGCTCATGATTATGTTTTAGTGATTTCCAGTCAAGATGAGGCTACTATGGGGTAGCTTGAAACCTTGCACAATTCCCCTAGCAAGAAACTTCTATATGTTGACATTGATTTTAGTGATATAACTCTTCTAAGTAGTGGCAAGTTTTTTTCTAGAAACAAGGGTGGGGTGAAAGAAGAGGGAGGTATGAAGTTGCAACATTACTCATGGCCTAAATATGAGAAAAGAAGTTCTCATGTGCAACAACAATTTCACTCTATTGGTCGATCAAGGTTATGTAAAAATGAGGCATGTTCAAAAGTTTTAGACTATTAGACATTTATAAGGTTGTCAAATTGTAGAATTGAATTTACGTCTAATGATGATAGTGACATATTTTGATGTGATGGAGTGGATAAATCACTCGCTTCTAATTCAAAAAGAAATGGTGATATGGAAAACACTAAGCCAAGACACGAGAACATGGTAAACATTCATTTACTAAAACATTTATTTTCTTTATGAAGTAACAGTTCAGAGGCTTTTCCAAATCAACAAAGTGCAAGTGTTTTGTCTTCTCAAATCAATAAGGGTGTAGAAAAATACCTTGGATATAATGAACATTAGAGTAAGGCAAAGCTTATATTGGAGGAATGTTCTACAAGGATAGGACTCTAACCAAGGCAGTCCTTAATAACTTTGGGAAAGGGAAAATGCAGGATTTGAAATGAAAATGTCAAGAGAATCTCACCTTCATGTCTATCATATTCCACAACTAATGAAGGCTCCTTTGCTTATACAGGGTCATCTCAAGTGAGAGTTGATGGTATGCATTTTCAAGTTACCAACAATAATACCTATCCTTCTTCTTTACAAGAACAGGTCCACCTTCATGTTTATCCATTAAAATCCCGCTCTTTTCGATCTAGTTTTGAAGTGACAAGTCCCCAAAATCATGGTGCAAAAGATGACTACAAGCTTCTACTTGAATATGACATTGTTTTAGACTTCTCTTTCCATAAGGGACTAAGTGTGATGGAAAATAATGACATGGAGAGTACACCTTTACTGAAAGGAGGTGTAGTTAGGGAGAAAGCTCACTCAATGTAGTCTAGCTAAGTCACTTTTAGTTAATAAAAATCCTCTCAATCATTTAAAGTCAGTTGGAATGGAGTCTCATGAAAACTTTTTAGATGAGGTTGATGTGAGTATTTCAAAATTTTCACAGAGGAAGAAAATGCCTAGTTTGGAAGTGGATTGTTAGCCCAAGGTTAACTCATTAATCAACGAATTTGCAAAGGGTGCAACGAGAAGCCTAGGGGTGCCATAGTTGGTGTAGCCAAATTGCAGTTTTTCATCAACAAATCAAAATGTTGATTCATTTGCTTATGACAAGCTATTTCAAAGTATGTAATTAGCATCCTTGCATGATGTAAAAATGTTGCAAGAATTTGAAGGTTTTCATAATGGGCTCTTATCTAAAGACAAAAAATTTAACTAATAGAAAAGGAACAAGTGTGTGGAGATAGATATGGAATATGAAATAATTGGAGATAAGAATGAGAAATATTCCTCTATGAAGGGGCATGTTAAAGCTACTGAGTTGTGAAAATATTTTCACTCCCTCACTCTAGGTCCTAATCATATCTTGAAGTGTAAAACACTTTCTCCATTAGATGCTTGCTCATCTTATGCCATAGAACTTCAAGAACATAAATAAATCCCTGGAGAATAGCTGGGAAAGAGATATGCAATAAATGTCTTTTATATGGCATTCCATGGGCTCCATATAGATAAATTTCAAATGAGATCAACATTTAATGGAGTTGCGGGATCTGGACCAAAGATTAAAAATTCACATTCATTAACTCCTGCGGGTGGAACTTTCTTTGAGAGAATCGGCAAAAATTCTATGAACATGGACTCCAAAAGCTTCCCAAGGAATGCTCACATGTTTAAAGGGAATTTTGTATGTTTTCCCATTGAAGAGGAAAATAATGTCGAGGTGGAGAGTATGGATCATCCAATTTCACTAAAACATTTTAAAAAGACATTTAGATTAAGACACAATTCACTAGTAACAACTCCTATAGGTGTAAATTTCTTTGAAACAATCAACACAAATTACATGAATACAGGATGAAACTTTCTCCCAAAGAAATCATATTTGAACCAAGATAATGCTAATTGTTTTAACAATGAAGAGGAGGATGGACCTAAAAAGGAGAACAAATAGCCTTTTGTATCAATGAATGAGTTCCAGAAAAAATTATGGTTCATTTGTCAAGAAGACGGTTCTAAAAGATCACAATACAAAGGCTTATATCAACAATGTGAGTCACATTTCACCAACAAATAGCAATCATAAATCCAACAATTTGTTGTTTAACGTGATATCTTTTATTCCATTGGTTTAGCAGAAACCAACAACATCATCAATCATGACAAAAAAGAGAGATGTCAAAGTGAAAGCTCTGGAGGTTGTTGAAGTTGCAAAATGAATGGAAGAGAAAAGATATCATCAACGCAAAATGAGTAAAGAGTTAGCAAGGCATTGTGAACATGAAAATAAATTTTAGGAAAAACCTAAATAAGAATGTAATAGAGGGGAGGAAAAAGGAGAAGAAACCATTAGGGCCACTAGTGATTGTAGTCACAAATCAATATCAAATGGTGTGGTGAGAAAAAATCCAGTTGGACGTGCTTCGCCAAAATCTCATGCAGAGAATTCTTCTCAGTTAGACACCTTTTCTTATGCAGTTGATTTGAAGTTAAAAATAGTTTTACAGGTAATGACTAATTTGGAACAAGAAAATTTGATAAAATAAGAAGAGGGGCAAAGGTGGAAAGAGGAATAACAGAAGAAGAATGAAGTTGAACTTGCAACAAAACAGAGGAAAAGGGAAGAGATAGAAAGGAGAGATCGTGAGGAAAAGAGTAAGCGATTGGAAAAGACACAAAGGCAGCATAAGGAGATTGAAGAGAAACTATGTGCATATAAGGAAGTGAAAGAACAAAGGCAAAAATCTCTAGATGAAGATGAGCGGAAGAGGAAAGCAATGGAGGAAGAGGCAAAGAAGCAACGACATATAGAAAAATAAAACGAAGTTGTCGAGCACAGACAATGACTAGAGGAGGATGAAAAGGCTAATAAAATCACATTGAAGGACAAAAAACATTTCAATGAAACCCATCTTCAGCATGAAGCAACACTCCAATCCTATAAGGAAAATGTTGGGAAGGTATCAAGCATGTGCAATAATTTTTGAAAAAGTAAACATGAAACAAAAGGGAAGTCAATTATAAACATTAATAAAAAGTTACTCCAATCAATTGAGGACACTAATATTAAATCATATGATATCTTACCCTATAAAGATTCATATGAGGAGGATGACAATGAAGATGATGCTCCAGGAAAATTTATACCACTCTGAGCAAGGAAGTAGAATTTGATTCAACATCTCACTAGACAACAATATATTGGCCCTAATGAGATATTTAAGGGTGCAAAAACTTGTAGTTTGAATGAAGTATTTGGGACTAATGGACCATTGAGGAGAACAAACTTCAATAACGTAGAAAGAGTGGTGAATGGCTTGTGGATAAGTTTACATGAAAAGAAGAATATCAATATAAGTTGTAGATGGGATACATAAATATGGGATAATTAATATTGTTGAATCGATTCAAGATATCCTTATGCTTATTCATCAAGTCTTCATTTTCTCTTGCAAGTTGCTTTGTATTTGAAGGATGTTGTAATAAATATGTATGGGTTTAATATTCTGGTACCCTTTCTATACTATCCTTCGACCCTTTCTTTTCCTCTGCCTTGACCGTAACATGTCCAAACATCACCAAGATTTCAGTTGTTGATGTTTTTATGTTTTCTTACTTGTAGCCTCCAATTTGAAATAACTAAAAGGATATGGCATTGTGGTAGTTATTTGTGGCCATCATCTATTTGTATGAAATTTTACAAGCAAGGTTAGCTAATATTTACCCTATTCTTTCTTGCTATGGATAATTTCAGAGGCAATGTTCTAGGAACGACCAAATTGTAATTAATACAAAGTTTTCATTATCATGTACCAAAGCTAATGCACTACAGTACATAAAGCATGTTTTGGATTTACCTGGAATCTTTATTTGTTTAAAGAAATATGGTTATGCACGCTTATCGATACTTAGATTCACCTCCAAAGGCTCTATCTAATTTAGATCCTTGTGTTACTGTTTAGTTCCACATAAATAACCCTTTGCTAAATATGTCCGATAAAAAAAATCTAAACACACATAATTAGTTTTGCAGGAAAATAAGAGAAAGAACTATGTTAATAATAAAAGTAGAGCTTTCCCTCTAGTCTTGTATATGCCTTTGCATCTAGTATTACAGTGATTATGAGAAAGAAATATTTGGATAATTTCCTGACTTGGCTGAGATGGAGCATCACCTTTTAGCTTTCTTCTTATTCTGCTTTTTTCCTGCCATCAGTATGTGTGTGTTTCAGCTTTCAAAAATGCAAGGAAGAGTCTCTTGCTTCCAGAACTGTACCCTCTCCTGGTAATAGTGTAAAATATTTTCATTATGTCTTTGCAGAACTAATATAAGACTGAATAATACAAATGAAGCTTTGTAACTTAAACATTATCATAGACAAGGGTATTGCACTGATGTTTTTGACATGTGCATAATGGGTATTTATACAATAACAATGTTTAAAATGCATTAACTAGATATAACACAAACTTCACAAGGGCCCATTTTTCAAACCCTAGAAACTTTCTGAGATGAGATCACTGTCATGGCTACCTTTGTTGACACACTATGCAAATCTCTTGCCTGTAAACCACTTGCGCAACTCAGAGGTGATGATATTCTGCTCGAGGGAGAGTCATGGGTGCCAGTCGTTTGATTTTTTCACAATTCTCTTTTATTATCAAGAACATAAATGGTGACCCAAACCAGCGTCTTAATGTCCATGGTATTTCCTCACACCTTGCAGAGGGTTTTCACCTTTGTGTATGCAATTTGGGCATTGATCGTTGATGCAGAGGATGTGAAGGTTGTTGCCATCTTCAAGGATGACTCACAAGTTGAGGATGTTGTCAATATTTTGAAAGAAGACATCGATCTATCTAAAAAAAGCCGAGAGCCATGTTTACAAACTCTCAATAGCTTCCAGAATGGTGTAGATCCACTGGAAAAAGCCCTCAATTCTTATCTATTTAGTTTGGATGAAGCTCGGTAACTGACTAATACTAATCTCTGCATTTTTTTTCGGAAAAGTCAATCCGATGATAGATGTTATTTCTATCGTCTAACACCAAAATCAACGACTTCTATCATCTAACACCAAAATCAACAACACAACAAGTGGCATGGGAGAGGAGTCCCAAAAAAAATGGATTACAACATAATTATTCAATTTTTCTATTTTCATATGTCAACATATTAAAAAAAATCAAAATTTTAAATACATTTAAATATTAAAATTAAAGAAATCATTTTTATTTTAAATCTTCTAAATACTAAAACAACAAATCGAAGATATACTTATATTCTAATATCTGTCATAAATTAAAACATTAACTTATACATTAATAACTATTTCTAAAATTTACCAACTTTGGAAAAATTTTACCTATTACCATTTTAAAAAACACTTCTAGAATTAAATTTTAATTTATAAAAAAACAAATTCATTTATTATTTAAATTTTGTTATTTTATTTATTAAATTTATTTAATAAACTATATATAAAATGAAAATTAATTCATAAAATAATATTAATTTAAATTTTTTAATGTTGGAACAATAATATAACATATATAAAATAATAATAAAATTATTATTTTGTTACTTTGCTACTTTTTTATAATAATTCCTTAAATAAAATAGACACAACACATAAAACAAAAACGAGTACACCATCACCTTTCATTACACCCATCTATCCTTAAAAATCAAATTATGAACTTTTGTTAATATGACTCTTCCTGCGGTTTACATCAAATTAGTTGACTACAAGCCGATATATCCTTATCTCATTTAGTGGACCCAAACATTAGTTTATATTCTTATTCTTTGACAACACACTCTCTGCTGGATGAGTACCATTTTACAAGAGCAATTGATATTCAAATTTATTTTATTGACCTGAAATAATATTAAATTAAATTTTAATATATTTTTATTTGGTCTTTTATCATTTTTGTTAAATGATATATACGTAAAGGTTTATATCATGTAATTATTTTTTAATAGAACATATTGTTAAAATATTATGTATGAGATATATGAGTATTGAATTTTTATATGTTTTTAAGTTTTTTTTCGATTTATGAGTAGAGAATATGTGAATTTATTTTTTATTATGTGAAACTATTTTTATAACTTAATATATTATTGATTTTTAATATGTTTTGGGTTGAGATTGTAATAATATTTTTTTGTAAGTTTGGTAGGATTATTTCTTCATCATGTTTGACGTCTTAAATTAATAATGTTATAAATTTTATCATAATTGAGTAATTATGAACTTAGTTGATATGTGGAAACTCCAAATTCTCATTTTTTTGGGCAGTCTGATGAGTTGGGTTTGATAAAAGTAAAAAGAAACATGAAACAAAGGGTTATTTGTAATTTGTTTGATTTTATGTTTTTGTTGTGTAACACCATCATCCATTGAACATAACATAATATATAATCATAATAAAATTTAACAAGGCATAAACCTATGATTTAATATATTGACTAATTAATACACCAAGGTGGCAGATGAAGGTTTCAACAGCACATTGATTGATTGCATATTTTATTAAATTTCGCACAACCTGCGTTATGGTTTCTCTCATTTATTAAAGAGTCACATGGCCTCCCTCGAGGCATTAGGCCCGTCACCTTGCTCCGGAGTAAAGGCACCGGGTACGTCCATCCATGCGGCACGATCCTGGGTTGTTCACTGGCAAGCATCCGTCCATCATTGAAGCATAATAGCGACCACTGTTCTTGCTTTCATCCGTTGATCTTTTTGGGGAATTTTACGGTGGAGAGGGTTTAGGGTTTTTCCAACTATCTAGCGCACCGCCTGTGGCTGGATGGAAGGTCATTTGCATTCAGAGCGCTGATGGTTCAGCCGCTTTACAATGAATACGGCCACCGAGAATCAGTTGATTTTGCAACTTGTTCATCGTGAGCTATGGTGCTGATTGGCTGTCCTTCTGAGGGAGGTATTGGAACGTTTGTTAGTATCTTCAGTTTCTATTTGATGCATCTGCTAAATCATTAATTAAAGTGTTTGTGTTTGGGGAGTAAATCTAGCTGTCTCTTTCATGATTTGTTTAAGCAGAATCTCTTTCTCTTGCATATTTGACTGAAAGGTTTATTCACTCCACTTGACGAGAGGAAATCCGTTTTAGGGTTGGTCCTTCCCCTGATACGGCTTAAAAATACAGTTTATTCTATCAGAAATAAGAAGGTTGCTTTTCCAGTTTATAAATGCTTGTTTTAGCTAGATTAAACAGGAAAATAATGCTCATATGTGGCTTTGTTATTTGCTAGCCTTTCGGCATCACTGTGTATTTGTTCATGTGACGTGAATTTCATTCTATTTTTGTACTAAGCATCTAAATTATTCTGTTATGGTAATAAAATAAATTTTAATTTTAATTTATTCTATTACTGTTTGCAAAAGTCAATACCCCAATTGCCGATGGGCCCAAGGGCTGAAGGGCCGAGGGGTTGTGTCATGCCCCCAAGCCTACGGTAGTCTTCCAACCGTGCTAGGC
>APFE030777673.1:0-19979 GCA_000404065.3 Pinus taeda
GGGAACATTGATCCAAAAAGAATGGTGTCACTTGTGTTCTTGTTTTCTTTCAGTTGATGATGATCTGTAGATGTTGATATTGTACTTGTGTTTATTTTGAGTATTTACATGGTAAATAACTTGTTAAGTAATTAAACAAGTAGGAAGAAATAAACTAGATAGTATAGGAAGAATTTCCAATGGGTTAAACTTAGAAATTCCAACATGGTATCATAGCGTGGTTGCAAATCACAGGAAAACTAAAGGCATCAACTTAGAAGAGCATTTGCAGTAGATTCAATTGTCCCAAGTGACAAAGCTGATCCTTGCAGAAAGCGACAAAGGAAGGAGTGATGCAGAGGGACTGTGTCATCAATCTGGGCTAGAGAGAGGCAGCGCATAGGTTGAGGAAGGCAGAGACAGGGTCGTGCGGAGGCCAGGAGGGTTGACGCAGTTGGCTAAGGGAGCTATTTTGTTAGTGCCGAGATTGCGCAGAGCCAAGAGGCTCAATCCTTAAGTTGCTGGGGCATAGAAGGCTGTGGGTAGTTTTGTGGAGTGTAGCTGGTGGGGTATTGTGGTCAGAAAAACACCTAACAGGGTAAAACCAAGGTAGAGGGAGTTGTTGCCGAGGTGGATTTCTAGCCAAGGAATTCGGATCAGCGTTGTAGTTGCACAAACGATCGGAGAGGGGCAAATTAATGGTTGGCAGAAGGATTTCCAGAAGGGAAATCAGGACTCAGAGGGAGTCCAGAAGAGAACTTCCAGATGGGAAGTAGAGAGACTCAACAGGAGTCAAATAGAGAACTTCCAGGTGGGAAGTAGACTCAGCAAGAGCCAAACATAGAACTTCCAGGCGGGAAGTAGAGAGACTCAGAGGAGTCGATAGAGAAGAGCAGAGAGATGGCCGTGAATGGATTGAGGGAACAGGACAGGTTGGATGGGTATCCAACTTCATCATCTGGAAGGCCAGGATCAGGTCTGTTATGTGTGCCATGAGTGCTCATGTGCCACTTGAGAAGAAGTGGGGAGACATCGAGTTGTAGTCAGGAGGATTACAGGTGATGAGGGTCAGGATCCTTGAGGTACCCAACCTCTTGGATTATACCTTGCTACGGGAGCCCCGAAGAGGAGTAGCAGGACTGGGAGATATCGGTAGAGACGGATGCGAATGGAGCGATAGAGAGTGATACAATGTAGGAGTCCTCGGGCAGCGTGAGGCTAGCAGGCTGCAATAGTGTGAGAGGCACAGGAGGGTTGCAACGGTGCAGGATGGCACAGAGAGGTGTGCAATAGTGCGAGATGCAGTGAGTTGTTGCAGCAACATAGAGGTTAGTAGAGGGAGATTCTGAATCGGGAGTGTTTCTAGCCTGACAAGGATGTCAGAAGTTGGGTGGATCAATTACTTACTTCTCAGTAACTGAGTTGCAGTGCAGTAGTAATATGGAGTAGCACAATGCAACATGATGAGAGGGGATGCAGTGCAGATGCAGTGTTGGGAGGATGGACCACCCCAACAGCACGGATGCAGAGGGCACTGTCGTACGGATGCAACAATGGAAGTGGCAGGGCCATGGGTAGCAGTACAAGATGTAGCAGTGCAAAGGATGTTGGGCGGGGAGGCCTAGCATCAACACAGGTACCAGTGCCAGATAATCAAAGTGATGCTCAGTGTGGAGTATTACTAGAGCACAATCCTCGCTAAGAGGGAGTGTTGATTTGAGGTTGCATCGGATGTTCTCTAGCCATGAAAATTGGTGGAGAGGCTAAAGCACATGAGATGTCCAACACCCAGAAAAGGTTTGGGCAGATTCTAACTGGTTTGGGAGATATCAAAATAATTAATATTTTTAATGGAGTTCCTAAGTCTAAACTTAGGATAAATAAAATATTAATGGGTATTAATATAAAATTGGTTAGAAGGTTCCAAAAGTCATGGTTCAAGCCAAATCTAATCTTAGTCATTGATTAGAGATTTAATCTTAGTCGTTGAAGGACCAACGAGAAAAGTATAAGAGGAGGCTTGAGGATCAGTTGGAGAACACACCAGAGTGATCAATCATTCTATTCTCTAGAGTGGGGTTTGCTAAGACAGATAGAATCAGTGATCAACAATGAGTGGCAGTGAATACATAAAAGAGAGGTAGAGTTGGTACCTGAGAGACAGCATAGAGCACAGAGAGGTTGACGCAAAGGTAGCTGGGTGCAACGTAGAGGCATCCAGGAGCTGCACAGAGTCTGGAGAGGTCAATGTGTGAGATGCAGAGGGTCTAGGGGCTGACGCGGAAGCTACAGAAGCTGACACAGAGGCTAGCAGTGCAAGGCCAAGAGGCAGCGCTAGAAGGATTTTGTGAGACAGATTAGGCACTGGTGAGCTGGGTAGGGTGACGCAGTCCCTATCAGAGTGACACAGAGTAGTGGGAGCTGCAATTGTTGCTGTGGGATTGTTCATCCAGTGATTAATCACCTGGAATTTTTGTCTCCGAGGAGAGGTACTACTACCGAGAGCATTCTCTGTTGGGTGAGCCATTTCTGGCATCCTAGTTGTATTTTGAAAACTACATAATAATAAAACCCTTTGAATAGCTGCACCGGTTTTTCCGCATTGGGTTTTTCTTAGAACATTGGTCCAAAAATAACTATCACTTGTGTGTTTGTTTTCTTTTAGTTGATGATTTGTAGATGTTGATATTGTACTTGTGCTTATTTTTAGTATTTACATGGTAAATAACTTGTTAAGTAATAAAACAAGTAGGAAGAAATAAACTATATAATACAGGAAGAATTTCTAATGGGTTAAACTTAGAAATTCCAACATGTAGCATATCTCCCTTGTCCAAGGAAGATTTTACCCTTCTTTGCCAAACTTCCAACCCCAGGAAATAATGCATTTGTACCAAATCCTTCATGTCAAATTCTGTGGCTAGATCCTTCTTGCAGCCCACAATGAACCTGGATGATCTTGCCAGGAAGAGATCCTTCACATATAATACTAGTACTAGAGGCTCATTCTCTACAACCAGATAGTAGAGATTGGGATATGCATAACTTTTGACGAACCTCATCTTCTACAAGTAGCCATCAATTCGACCATACCATGCTCTAGGTGCCTGTTTGAGCCCATACAAGGCTTTCTTCAATCTGCATACATGAGACTTCTTCTCATGTGTCGCAAAGCCTTCTGGCTGTTCAATGTATACTTCCTCTTCTATCACCCCATTCAAGAATGTCGTTTTGACATCCATCTGATGAATCTCCCATCCCATCTGTGCTGCAAGAGATATCACGGTTCTAATAGATGTATACTTGGCTACTGGGGCGAAGGTCTCTTCATAGTCTATTCCTTCCTTCTGAACATACCCCTTAGCCATAAACCTAGCTTTGTATTTTTCCACACTATCGTCTGCACCGTATTTAATCTTGTAGATCCACTTGAACCTACCACTGATCTGCCTGAGGCCTAGGTACTACTTCGCAGACATCTTTCACCATTATGGAGCTGTATTCCTCCACCATCACATCCATCCAAACTTGATGTTGAGCAGCTTCTTGAAAACTAGAAGGCTCCCCATCCTAAGCTACTAAGGCGTGATATCTATCTGGCTGTCTTTGCTCCTTTTTATTGTTTCTCAGTGCTCCAATGAAATCTTCTGCTTCTCGCAGAATCTGTCGGAGTTCTCAGCTCGTTCTTCCTCTGGTAGTAGGTGCATTGTTAGCTCCTCTTCTTGTTCTGAAGGAGAATTCTTGGCTTTCGCTGGTTTAAGTGGTTTGACCAACGACTCATCTTTTGACTGCTCCTCGAAAGGCATTTCTCGAGATTTTTTGAAGGCCCTATCTTCCATGAATTTCACATCTCGTCGAACTATTATCTTCCAGCTCCCTAGAAGATAGATTCTATATGCCTTAGCGTTCTCGCTATATCCCACTAGATATCCTTTCTCTGCAGTTTGATCAAACTTCTTCCTCTTCTCTTCGGGTATACGACAATATGCTAAACTCCCAAATATCCTAAAATGGATGATTTCAAGTGTCTTCTCGGTGAAAACTTTCTTTGGAGTAATCTTTCCCAATGCCCTATGAGGAGTTCTATTATGGACATAGACTATCGTGTTGTATGTTTCTGCCGACAGGAATTTTGGCATATCCTGATCATACATCATGGCCCTAACTGCTTCTACGATAGTCTTGTTTTTCCCTTTTTCTACTACTCTATGCTTTGGATTGTAAGGAGTTGTCCACTCTCTTCTGATGCCCTCCTTGGCGCAAAAATCAGTGAAGTCCTTATCGACATATTCTCCACCATTCTCTTAGCGCAAAAAAATTATTTTCTTCCCTGTCAGATTCTCCACCAGAGCCTTGAATTCATTGAATCGACAAAACATCTCGTCCTTGGTTTTCAGAAAATAAATCCAAGTGTTCTTGGAATGGTCATCAATGAACGTGACGAAATATTCGGCACCACTAAGAGCTTTAGTGGACATTGGTCCGCAAATATCTGAGTGTATCAATCCTAGTATACTCTTGGCCCTGTTTTTACTTCTACGAAATGCTGCTTTGGCATACTTGCCCAAAGCACATCCTCTCCATACATCATCTCATTCTGTACTAAGATATGGAACTCCTATTACAATTTTCCTGAGAATTCTCAGAGCCCCATGGTGCAAATGTCCAATTCTTTTGTGCCATAGTTCATTCAAATCCTTGTCTCCATTACTACCTATCAGTGCCATTGGTGATTCTAGCTGTAACCTGTACAACCTGTTACTTCTGATTCCAATCTACACTTTTTTTTTCCAACTTGAGTGTTTTACGTATAATTTCTCCTTAATGAAGAAAACGTCATAGCCCTTGCTCTGAAATTGTGAGACAGAAAGTAAGTTCATCCCCAGTCCTAGTACATGCAGCACATTGGTAGCCTGAAACCACTCTCCTGTTTCTGTTTGAAAGACTATAGTACCCTTTCCTATTGGAGTACACTTTGCCCTATTCCCCATGGTGATTTTCAAATTCATCCTTTCCTATTGATAATTTGAGAAACATTCTCGAGATTCTTGTGATATGCCACGAGACTCCACTGTATACCATACCTCTGATGATATAGGGCTTGTTACACAGGCAACTTCTTCCTCCAATGCATAGGGAAATCGAAATTACTATCTCTTGTGCAATTTTCTAAAAATTTGCACGAGTCTCCTGACGTAGATGCCTTTGCATCATGATCTCGACCCATTCCTCTGCATCATGATCTCGACCCATAATTGATTTTCCCTTCCTGTCTTTGATTCTTTCCTTTGATACCATGTGAAAATTCTATTACTGCAACAACTGATTTATTTTACCTACTTATTTTCCAATAAGTTATCTATGAAATTCCTTCATTAAATATTAAAATAAATTCTACTACAGATATCACACCATTATACAGAAACAAATACATGCACAAGAATCAAACACATCAACACAATTATTTCTAGAAAATTATCCCTGGAAAAAACCAATACGAGAAAATTGGTGCAGCAGAGGAGGATTTTATTAATCATCTTTTCTTGAGTACAACTAGGGTGCCAAACTGGCTCACCCAATAGAGATAAATCCTCTGGTGCTTCCCCTAGGCTTTTAGCCTCTGCGCAACTCCCAGATTCTCTTCGTCAACACTCTGCCTCACTGCATCAGCACTTGCCCTCTCTGTGTTACCCATGCAGGCCCTTTAGTTACTGCGCAGTCCAGCTGCCTCTGCGTCTGCCTCTTTGATCTTTGTGTTGGTCCTCTGGTACGTACTCGCTACCTCTTGCTGCAATCCACTCTTCTAGTTCAAATTTCTTAGCAAGCCCCGCTCTAGAAATCGAACTAACTGGTCTCCCTCAGTAAATATCCAATTGACCCTCAAGCCTTCTCTTATACTTTTCTTGTTGATGAATCAACAGCCGAGATTAAGTCCCTAATCAACGGTTAAGATTAAAATAGACTTGATCTTCGTCTCTTAGAAGCTTCTCATCCTTATCTTTATTAATGCCTATTAATATTTTTATTTTCCTAAGTTCAGACTTAGGAACTTATTAAAAATATTAATTATTTTAATAACTTTTCATCTAGATGGAATTTTCCAAAACAATTTCTGGGTCTTGGAGATCTCACGTGCTTTTGCCTCTCCAGTAGTTTTCATAGCTAGAGCACATCCAATGCTACCCCAAATCGACAAATATGTTATTTTTACCTAACCCAACCAAATCATAAAAGCACATTACAACATTAATATTATGGAGGGTGGTGGATCTTATACGCTCAGGTTCTAAAAGTAATGGTAAACTTGTGATCTTAAGAGATACCACCACCTCTAATTATAAATTCTTTACCCTCTTGATGAGGCCAACACAAAAAAGAAGTAGACATGCAACCAACTAGAAGTTCGAGAAGTGCCCTCAGGGAGAAATATAAGGAGAACAAAGATGAAGTAATGGAGGAAGGGAAATTTTCGGGAGAAGGAAGGAGAAAATTTTTAAGAGAAAGTTACTGACAGTAAGGACTGAGCCTTGGTTGTTCTTGACGTTTTTGGGCACGGGGGGCAGCATGCATCAATTGTGAAGTATTCTAGAGCTAAGTACCTAGGTTGTACCCAGTTTGGCAGGGAGGCTTTGGTCTCTTGGTAACGGGAGTGAATTTGGAGCCACATCTCAGGATCAACTTCATACACGGAAACCAGGTAGATGTTTGTGTATTAAAATTGATAAAATTCTTGTAGTGGTAAATTCTAGATGAACTTTAGAATTTAATTTGAAATTATATTTTGTTTTGGGCATTATATGAATTTAGGAATTTAATTTGCAAGCTTAATTTGATTTGTTTTTGGTTTAAGCACTACATTGCTAGCCCTATACTCATGTATATGTTTTTGTGAAGGACTGTTGCACCAACATGAGGATATTCTACCCAATCCGTAATTAAATGATGTAGAAAAATAATAACAGCCAGGTCCCATAGAGGAGTTTCTTGCTGACTACCCTCTGATATGGCAGCCATCATACATATTAAAGGGTCTTGTCTTATCTTTGGAAAGAAATTCAGTATCCTCCACATATTAGCTTCATCAAATAATCGGGAGTCTAGTAATAATAATGCCATCTATAGGGACCTGATCACTAATATTAAAGGGTACAAACATTACCAACAATAAGATTACAGAAGGAAAATTTACATATTCTTTTACCCCTGGTCACCTGAACTTGAATTTTTTCTTTTCTTTGGAATAATGTTGCTGGAAAGAGTCCATGCATTTTGCGGGGTGGTAGAGTCCAAAATAGTGTGCATTGTCTTTCCTACAATGTCTTGCTTGTCATAACATAATTAACTGCATCACATATAATGACTTGAACTATGCTCTTTACCCTCACATTTGTAACCACACCTTCCAAGGAGTTGCATTATAAATTTGTATCCTTGACATCACTAGATTCATTTTGGTTCAAAATCATGGTTTTGCATGTGCAAAAAAACAAACAAGTCGATTTTCCATTGGTCCATCTGTTAGATATGATGGCAAATCCATAATAAGTCAACTACATTATATTATTTACCGTCACGTCACTTGATTCATCCAATCTATTCCAGAAAAAGGGATCTTCATGGGCAAGAAATGAAAAGGTTGATGATGCTGCGTGACTTGCCATTGGTCCATCCATTTGATATGATGGCCATCTACAATAAGTGACTTGTTCTTTTTCTTCACTTGCATTGGCCTCTAATATACTTGTTCAATACTCTGTGCATTGGTAAATTGATTCACTAAGATGAATATGAAAAGTATCATGGAAAATTTATCTTATGTATAATGTTTGCATGTATTAACTAATTGTTTATCTTACAAAGAGGTTTTAATTGTTTGTTTATGGAGATTTGATATACCATTTACAAATACCGTGGGATCATTGCAACAGGTTAAAGCAAATTTTGACATTGATGTTGCAATGCTGCATAGACCCAGACGGTTACCAAATGAAGAATTGTCAGATAAAGCCATATCTTTGTCCGTTAAATTACTAAGTTTCAATGCATGTTCTCTTTCCACATATTGATTTGTAGTTTCAATTTGTTCCTTTTTGTTGTTTGTAGATATGAACTTTTTTTTATTTCCCCTCCCTTTAAATAAATATGTTCATTGAATAGAATCTTCTTTTATTTTATGCTTGGCTTTTTAGACATATTTCTACCTTGCATTTGGAATTTAAAGTTGTAATGAATTGATTTTACTGATAGTGATGAAAAGGTAACAAAAAAACCAACTGTAAAAGTATCGTTGTTAGGCAGGTTTACTTCCTTATAAATGGTTTAATATATTTTGAAATTTAGTGTCAACTAGAAGGTTTGATGTCAAGAAATAAGTAAACTTGTCTCATTGGAGGAATTTGAATTTTTAAGGTCCTTTGTCTGTCTTAGTATCTTCTTATTGCAACCTTTTTAAGTAGACCTATGAAGTTGGGTGACCTGCAGTTTCTATGTTTTTTCTAGTTAAAAATAGGATAAAAATAAAACATGCTATCTTTTTTTTTAAAAGTAGGATAAGAGTGGAGAATAAAACTTGCTATCTTTTCATAAGATAGACAAATTGTAAAAGCCTTAAATTACTATGTAAAAGGCTGTTTTTGTAATAGATAAGGTTATCCATTATGAATAAAAGAGAGATTGGCCACCAAGTTGAAGGGGAGGCGATGCCAGTATTGTTTTAATGAAACTCTCTCTCTTATGTAAAAACTGAATGTTATACTGTTAATGAGTATTTTTGAAGTCGCTGAAAAATTTAATGGTCTTCGCAGCTCTTAACCTGTGGGATTGATTGCATGTGATATACAATTATCTGTGTATTAAGACAGTTGGCGACAGTGGTGGTATAGGTTCGAAACCCGATGCAATTTCCAGTTAAAGGAATTATCAAATCTTAGTTTCATTATTCTGCATGATTGTTTCATTATTCCTTGGATCGAATACGGGTTCCTCACAACCTCAGGCGAAAGAGCATTGCTGTGTCAACGTTACTGTGGATTGAAAGTCGATGGCGGCAGTGGACGGGAGAATGTTCAAATCTCACCGCCTTCTCCAGCTAATGGAGTTGTGAACCTTTATACATTTTATATGCGTGATAATGGTGGCGTGAAGCTCTCCGCATGCAAAGGAAGGATATAGGCAGCATCAACGAACTTCTTCAGAAAGCATTCTCATAGAGGAGCAGCCTTCCGGGCTTGATGATCTGCTGAATGAACCTGAAACTCCTGTCAAGAAGGGCTCTCATCGACGCTCTGCCAGTGATTCTGTTATGTTTTGGACGTTCCTAGTACAATTTCAAGAATAGAGAACATTGCAGAAGCGGAGTTTGATAGAAGTGCAAAATCTCTATTCTCACGAACTTCTTCAGATGCTGATTGGATTGATCACGAGTATCGTACATCGAACTCTTATTAGGCAAAGTAAAAAAACCACCAATTAGAGGTCCACGGGAATTTGTTTCCTGATTTGGTATTTACTTAATCCAAGCGTCTCTGAGCTTCGTTAAGGTATAGCACGACAGAACCCATGTCTAAGATTCATAATAGCAATAGAATACGTTTTCTGATTTGTCCAATTATGGTGCAATATCATCATTCAGTTCACATTCATCCAAGGTATTTTGCCAGAACAGCTTGACTTCTGATCGTGCTTGTGTATCTGTTACGAGAAAAAGGATTGCATTTTTAGATAGGGTTTGGTTGAATTTAACCTGTCAAAGTTTGAAGGAATTGGTACAATACCCTCCTAAGACGGAGTTCCTATGAATTGGTGTATATGGTTTATAGCTTATTCCTTTGCACGTAGGTATCTGGCTACAAGTAAAAGAGGCCAGGTTTTGTTATTGTCTATGAAGCAAAGTTTGTGGGTTTTAAGAAAATAAATGCAGCTGTCAGTTAATGACTGATACGCAAAGAGAAGAAGAAGGGAAAGCGGACTCAGACATTGAGGAACTTGCTGTTAGATTAGGGAGATTGTCCCTAACGCTTGCACCCACGCCATCATTGGGTGATATATGAGAAGATTTATAAGATAATTTTATTGGTGTTTTATAAATGACCTAAAATAGCTCAAAAGGACTGTTAAGAACATTAGTACCAATACAAGCTGGAGTGCAAAGGCCACTATAATAAAAACAGGATAAGAGAAGATATAATGTATAAGATCTAATGGCTAAGACTAAGATGTTGGTGTTTGTAGCATCAAGAACTTCCACACAGGTCTAGTGTCAAATGTGTGGAAGTCATCCAAAAAGGTCCATTATATTTTTTAATTAACTATAATAATTAAATTGAAGAGTTTTTATTAGTGAGTTGATTAATGTCTAATAAGATGTAAGTATTTACATTAGTGACTAGATCTAATCTTTATTGTCGTTTGGGATTTAATCTCAACCATTAATCTCATTAAGTCATTAGGGTTATGGAGATTTGGTCATCAACTCAATGTTACGAAAGAAAGACAGAGAAAGGAAAAGACACAAAGAGTGTTATGAAAACACAAGTGAGATAGTGATGAAGGATTTTCACTATGTTGTCGCACAGAATGTCCAGGCACCGCTACAATGACTCAGATCGGAGGCTGTCACCCTGATCCCCAATCTCTCCGTTTAATTTGTCTCCCTACAATAGGTTAAGGGGGGTAGACCCTATGAAAAAGTGGAATGAAGAACTAGTTGGGAACTAACCAGTTCGGGAGACAGTAAAGCGATCAAGTACTTGATTAAGATTTAGCAAGACTTATAGGATTTTATTAGATTTTAAACGATTGACATCGGTGCCTTATGGAGTCAACGATCTTGCTAGGGAAATTAAGACCAAGTAATCGATTAGCAACTGTTGCTTAGATGAATGACTATTTTATATGAAATGCATATTCTAAAACTAATGTGAGATGCAAGAATCTTGGTTAATTTTAGTTAGATGTGAACCCTTCAATCCTTTCTGTGTTGAGCCTGATTTCGTAGTAATTGGCAGAGAGAAGATCAGGAGAAGCACACTAAGGTGTGATTAACAATACCTCTCCTGAAATTCTAACATACCCGGTGCCTCCAGCGCCGCAGAGAACTGTGGCGTTGACGACAACAAGGTCACCATTTTAAGTACTATTAAAATAGGATTCTCAAGAAAAGTCAGATGGAGATCTATCTGTCTATCGACCAAGCTTATGCTTGGAAGTAAATTTTATCTATGCAAAGTTAACTTATATACAAATGCACTAGAAGATGAGATGAAGTTAAACTGAGAATGGGAAAACATTTATGCTGGAAAAGGCCTCAATTACCCAAATGAAATGCTTGCCCCTTTTTAAATGAAGACTTGGAAAAAAACTCTTGAAGATACTATATTTAAAACACCAACTTATTTCAAATATTCTTGATACAATTTATCTCAAAGAGAACAAAAACAACTTTGCAATTTGATATCAATGCCAACAGATGCTCAAAAAAAACTCAATTTATGAAACAAAGGATATGCATTTTATCACAATTCCATGATAGAGTATTTAATTTTCAGAAATTAATTTTTAGGATAGTAGTGAGAAAAACTTTATGACAACAGCAATATGACAATGAAAACAGTAATCTATCAATGATATCTTTATGCCAAAAATTTACCGAAATTTTTTCAAACTTGTCCACATGAATTATAAAAAAATTTCAGCCTGTTGTGATGTGATTTCCGGAATTATATCAGATCTGTATACTTATTACAGCGAGCAATTATAACATGAAATAAGCCTAATGATGAATGCCCAACTCAAAAAATTATTTCCTTAATGTATTAGACAACTTAGGAACTAATTTTAGGCTAACCCACATGAAATTTTTCCACTGTTATATTTCAGACTTCAGAACAGAATTATTCAGAGATAACAGTGACCCAAAATGTAGTTCTACGCCAAATTTTTGATACACATAAAACATAAATGACTTATTAATGTATTTAGCAATTTTAGTTAGTTTGAAACCACTTAGATGTGTTTTTCACCACTATTAGAAAGGTATAAGACTATTGTAGCAAATATTGAGGAAAAAGATGGTTTAGAGATCAAATGTTTAGGCCCTAAGCCTTGAAGATCACTTGGCCAAGTTGCCAAAAAAAATTCAATATCTGAAACACAAATTTTTACCAAATTTTCTACAAAAACCCACCAATGATTAGCTTCAGAAAATCAAATATTCAAATCAGAAATGGAGCAAGGGAATTTAGGACCAATGAGAGCTAGCACTAGGCCCAATAGAACTAGTGTTGGGCTAGGAGAAGGTAGATCTAGGCTTAGGAGCCCCAAAACTTGATACCCTTGTTTTGAAAAAAAAATATTTTGCTTCAGATCTTCAGATTTATTGCAAAATCTTTAATTGTTGGCCTTGTAAAAAGATTTGGGATAAGATATTGCCCTCCAAGGCCTAGATTTGTCTCAAAACCCCCAAATCTGCTTGAAAAATTTCAGATCTGAAGATTTACTTGGCTGATTTCTCAGATCTATTGCTACAAACAATTTTTGAGTCCAGATCTTGCCCTCTAGAGTCTAGATCTATCTCAGATTTGAAGATTTTCTTGGCTGATTTCTCAAATCTATTTCTACACAAGTGAAAAGAGAAAAACCCCAATACCCAATATGTACAAAAATAGAGAAAATAAAAAAAACCCAAGTGTTAAAATTCAAAATTATGTTACAAAATTTCAGATCTACACAAGTAAATAACAGATCTATACAAATAATTTACAGATCTATACAAATGATTTACAGATCTATTCGATATGAGAAGTATGAGTCCAACTCTGCTCCTAGATCTAATAATCTAAGACTCTTAATAGCCACATCTATCAAAATTTCCACAAAATATTTAAAAGATTTTGAAATTTTAGAGAAGTACTAGCCCAAAAACACCCTGCAGAAAAAAGATTATCGTTAGATAAATCTTGAGGCTTATATGAAGTAGGCTCTTCAGAAAATATGTGTTGAGAGTTGGCTGGTCCAATTGAGAACTATCCCCAAACGCTCAATGAGAACTTGAAAGATCTTCTGCAAACACTAGATCAACCATCAAATCAAGTAGAGAAATAGAACAACAATAAAATTTTGAAGAAATAGAGATACTTGCTACTTCAATCAAAATTAAAAATGTTACCCTAGATCCAACAAACTGAATAAGATACATGTATTCAGATTATTCTAAGAGAGCTATTGATTGATAGTTTTCACATAATATTAAGCAGAAATTAAAACAATGTTACCATAAATTCATGAAGAGGAACACTACAGCATGTTGAAACTCCAAAGACTTTTGCATTAATTCAAAAAGTACACAAGAGAGCTTAGTACACGATCCAGAGATCGGATGCTACTGAATGACAAATGGCCTCCTATTTAAAGATAAATCCTCCAACGGCTAGTTCGAATGATCTTGGTCAAAGTGATATCGACCATTGATGAGGATCAAAATTTCTTTTAATTTCATCTATCGAAATTTTAAATGTTGAAGAAATTTTGAATTTTTCAATTAAATGCATTTTAATTAATTCAAAAATTAAATTTTAGAATTAATTTCCTCAAGATTTTGACTTTGACTTAACCCCAGGGACCAAAAGCATAAAATTTAGCAAAATAATCAATTAACCTTAGTCCCTGGACCTCTTAAAATTGTTTTTTTTAAGTACCCGCAAATTTTGCTGTTGGAAAATTTAAATTTACCTAGGACTTAGGACTTGTGAGGGGATAAATTATTTTTCTAACCCTCAAAACACTTTACATCATGATTTTTACATATTTTACATTTCAAGGGGGAAAACCCATTTGCAAAAGACCTTCACAGACTACCCAGTTTTGTGACACAAATATAATCTAGCAGATCAAGCAATTTCTAATAAAATAACTTAACCAAATGGTTAAGATTATTCTCAAATCACTTTTACATAGACTCGATCTAAAACACTAGGACTCCCCTAAGATCCCAGTGACAAAATCCATTTTGGCTTTGGGGTAACGCTGACAGAAAACTCTGCCCACTATCCAAGAATGGATCGGTGAGACAAAAAAACTCCCAGAATGTAGATCATTACCAAAAAAGTAATTTTACCTAGGTGATTACATACACGACACGAATCTGTTGAGATTATTTACATTATACACATGCAAACTAGGTTTACATTATAAGATGATGATCAAGCTGATGATGATAGTTGGACGGCACGAATACATCGATCAGGCGCTATCTTGTTCGCGAAAAATGGGGTGTACGGCTATGGATCATTGACACATAGTGGTCAACACACTAAATGTGGAAGTTCAAAGGAAAAAAGAGGAAACAGTGTGACCAACAAAAAGAGGTTAACCTAGCTCTCAAAAATTGAACGGGTTGTACACAATAGGTGAAAAAGCACCTTCAAGAGGCCATACAACCCAACAAAAGACGTACACATTTATGGGACAAATTTTAGTAGCAACAAGATGGTTTTTACAACAGGTTTTGGTAGGGTTGTACAGTGCACCATGTTACCCACCATTTTGTGGGTAATACTCCTAGGATAAATTTTTTCTCCAAGATGGTCCTCAGCCAGTAGCCAGCATCCCCTTGCAGTGATCAACTAGCTCATTGTGCCATTTCTCCGCTACTTGAGCCAGGCATGTAGTCCCTTTCCCATCTGCCATAATCCTACGTTGGAAGGTGGGCCTCCCAAATCTAAATCTATGCCTTGTCATTTTGAAATTGAGTTTTATAGTTTGCTTATCGTGGACACTTCTGGTTATGGATTAATGGGGGGATTTGGCGGAAAGTATGGGCTAGGTTAGTGCTTCTATCCCCTAGACCCCTTCTAGGAATTAACCTTGGATTCTAGTGCCATGGGATCTCTTTTACTGACCATTTGGTTTCAGGGATGGTATTTCACAGTAAACCCCGATTTTGGTTGCGTGGTCCCACTCCCTTATTCGCTTATATTAGTCTCTATTCACTCATTATCATCCCATTCATCATTTTTCCTGCCTGGGTCCACATAGGGTCAGCTTGTCCCTTCCCCTTGCCCACACTTGGGGACATGGCCTAGAATGAAGCCTGGAGGTTGATGCAGCTGAAAAGAAAGTTAAAAGCATATATGGCCACATTTAATAGAAAACGTACCACAAAATGCAAAAGATGGTCAAAACAAAAAAATCTTAACACGTGGGCAAAAGCCAATACATGAGCTCTAGCCCATCATCATGGCCATCACTTTTGTTACATCAGGTTCAGTGAGCCTTCTTCATCATATAGAAACCCATGATTGTTCCAACCCTTGGTGGGCGATGAACCTCCCCACCTTAAAGGGGGAGAATTCATTGCTATATCTTATACATCATGCTCTAACCTCTTGAGCCCCAAGTAGTTAATCAAAGAAAATCATAAAAGGCAAAAGGAATACAAAGAAGGGTGAAAACAACCAAGGTCGTGGCA
The DNA here is from genome assembly GCA_000404065.3 of Pinus taeda. Lineage (NCBI taxonomy): Eukaryota > Viridiplantae > Streptophyta > Pinopsida > Pinales > Pinaceae > Pinus > Pinus taeda. The sequence goes on from APFE030777673.1 coordinate 15,446, forward strand.
CCTCATGTACCACAATTGCTCCCTCCTTCACATTATAAACCCAAAGTGTGGGCTCCCATCTTATTAGCTACCCTTGTACGCCAGCATGTGACCCATGGTTGCCCTTCTCATCACCTATTTCATTCGCCTATTTATCACATGCCACCACCTTTTGACAGATGTACCTTGATTATATTACCCCCTTAAGAGGTAGAAACCACCTAATAGGGTGTTTGGTTAACCCATTTGGAGTTTAGGAGACATTGGCACATCTCGAAACCCATTATGGAAGGGTAGGCCATTATGAAGTCCCCACCTGTGCTCCATGATTAGGTAGGCTCATTTACTCGATTTATCTAATGACTTGTTGTATTGGAAGGTTAGCGGACGCATTGAATCTTATGCAAGATTGAAAATGGTTTCCATTTGGGGTTTGGTCTCCCTATACGGGGTCCTAATCCACTAGAGGGCTACATTGGCACATGTAGGGTGAACGTTGAGAGCCATGGGCCTCCACAGTAGCAGAGTACAATCCATTGATCCCCACATCCATTCAAAGATTGCTCGTGGTTCATCTTTTGGATGAGGAGCATGCATTTGATCCATCATGCCCAGCCGACCCTAGATCTACACCATACACTTGGCAGGTAATCCAGGACTTTCACGATAATGTGACATCACCTACACCATCATCCTAGCCCTTGAGGGCAACCTACAGACATCTTCGATTTGTTTGGAGACCCATGAGGATACTTGTGTGCCCCTAGATGTCATTTGGAGCACCACAGATTATCACAAGGGGCCACCCCATTGTCCACTGCTTTTGAGGTTCCTTCTCTTCATATTAGGCATCTTAGAGGGCCCTACGACATGCATAGATTATTATTTGACCTCTTGAGAGGCTTATCTTTTCATTCAGTTTTGTGGGCTTGTCACCAAAAGGTTGTATTATTAACACATTATTTTATTCTTGGGGCTTATGTAGGCCAAGGAGGCTAATCCGAATTCCTTAGATGTGTATAAATACAAGTGAAGTGAGATCATTTCTCATTATCACTTTGGATTGGATATCTCTCTTCTTTAGAGAATTTCGCACTTTTGTTGGAGGATGAATTGGAGCATTTATCTATGAATTTTGTTGTATGGTTAATTGGTTTATCTTCTCTTGGAGCTTCTTTATTGTCATTTGTGAATGATTGGATATACACGACTGCATGTAAGTACGAAATTTTGATGCTATTCTTTATTACTTGTGCTAAGTCACCTGACTCGGGGATTCGGGATTCGTAGGATACGGGGATTCGAGTGTTGGATTCGGACACGTTGACCCCCTGGAACAGGATACGTAGGATATATTATATTTTTATTATTCATATTATTATATATATAATATATATATATATATATATAAAATTAGATATTTCTTATTCAAATTCTCATTAATTATAGAAATTCATTGATTTCAAACATAGATCTTTATCTAGATGTTAGTTTTACTATTTACAAAGTAAGTTAGTAACATTATAGCATGCATAGTACATACAAAATTCAAATATCTGCATAAACCCTCACAAATCTCAAACCCTCCCAATCCTCATAAACTCTCATAACCTCATAAACCCTCCCTCATAAACCTTCATAAACCCTCACAAACCTAATAAACCCTCCCTCATAAACCCTCACTTTTTTGGGATTCGAATCCCAAAATCGGGACACGATGTGTCCTAATGAGACACAACCAGGATATGATGGTGTCTCGTAAAGACACGTCATGTCCCATTTTTGGATTCGAATCCCCATCGAATCGTGTCAGATTTGTGGGATTCGGACTAGTGACCTGTTTTGGACGAATCCGATTTCATAGCTTTTGTCATATATGCTAGATGTGATTTTGTTAATTTTAGGTATGTTCTATGCTAGAGCAATTTATTTCAATTTCTTTTCCACATTAGCAATCACATCAGCATAAAGTAAACTGTAGATAGAACATAAATATAAATCGCAGAAGACAAGCCAAGACAAGATGACACAAGATGTGGCGCTAGCCAGGGACAAACCCCACAATGTGGGGAAACCCTTGATCAATTCTTCTTTTATGTTCTTCAAAGTTCAACAGAAAAAGTGAGAGAGAAAGTACATTTAAAATAGAAGTCAATACTTTGACTTTTGATATCTACAGAAATCAGTTGAAGACATATTGCTTCAACTGATTCTCTAAGGTGACTTCTTTACCTATCATAGTGCTGCATCTTGTCCATTTGCTGCACCTTATTGTGTAGCACCATCATGCATCATCATGCTGCTCATGATCACTATGCTGCCCATACATAATGCTGTCCATGATCTCATACATCATGTTGCCCATGATCTCATCTATCATGCTGCCCATTCATCATGTTGTCCATGATCTCATACATCATGCTGCCCATGATCGCATCTATCATGCTGCTCATAATGCTTCCCTTACATCATGCTGCTCATGATATCATTATGCTGCCCATGATCTCATACATCATGCTGCTCATGATATCATTATTTAGTTCATATACATATCAGCCTTAGCTGCTTGCTATGGCTTGTAGCCTAGCAAAGTAGCTATAGTTCCACACAATCCCATTATTGAGTCAGGGCTGCGTATTTCACACAGCGTGTTGGTATTCCTCTTGGCAGCTATAGGTTTCCTTTCATTGATGCGTTAATCATTGGCAATGCTGCGTTTGACTGCGGCTATTCCATTGCGGCTTCATCAAATCTCCTTCAAGTATGCCAAGAGCCCAGAAAGCATATAATGCTGTGTTTGACTGCGACCCAATACATAGATTTATGTTGTTCTTTCTGCCTTCTTCCACGATGTCCTGAGGCTATCCTTGTTGCGACTCCTTCATGTATGATTTGCGGCTACCTAAGTGATTATGACTGCGGCTTTGCCTTCATACTTGGCTGCAGTTATGATTGAGGAATGATGGCATGGAAAGTATCATATGTACAAGTGTTTCCATGGCTGTGTATATGCTGGTATTTCCATCCACACTGTGTTCCTTCCCTTACTGTGGCTGACAGCATATATATATATTACGTATATGACTGCGTGACCATACTGTGCATGAAAACGTATATATATTGCTGCGTATATACTAGTATTTCCATCCACGCTATGTTCCTTCCCCTATATTGTATGAATATTTGTGTGTATATTGCTAGGGCATCATCCACGTATAAGCTAGGGCATCATCCAATGTATCTTTTTGTGTGTCTCTCCTTCACCAAAAACCCAAGACGTGGTGAGGAGGAGATCACATGAAGAGTGTGTCACTAATGACTCCAAATACTCTCTTATTTATACTAAAAACGTAGAGGTTGAATAGACACGTTGGTTGGGCTTTGGAGTCTACATAAGACGCTGGCTGACTTAACAATTTGTCCATAACATAAATAAATTCATAACTTCATAAATACTTATCAGAATCAGATGATCTTTAGATCAATCCTACGCCTCTTGATGAGAGGGATCCAATAAAAATATCAGCTGCCATAAATAAGCTGACCCACATGGAGTTTGGCCCTAGTTGCCAATTTGACAAGATACCATTCAAAAGAATGCTATAAGCAGGCTAAATCAAGAAGAGTCTAGGAAATAGCCAGTTACTTTGCACAGACTAGTGGAGTATGCCTGCTACACTAACTGTAGGCTATTTTTGCAAATTTCAATATTAAAATGAGGACTTGAAGAGCAAATTGATTTCATTTTATTAAACTAGAAATGCTTTGAAGAATTAATTGATTCTTAATCAGAGGCTGTAAATATGGTTCAAAACTTGTAGGCAGTTACTTTCTATGTATGCACTGCTAGAGTTATGGTGGTAATCTTGTCTTTACTCATGACCATCTAGATACAGATCAGTTGGATTTTTTGGAAAGTTAGGATATATATATATATCCTAACTTTCCAAAAAATTCCCTATATGCAGACCCTAAGTTTTCAATATATATATTTAAAGGGAAACAACCAAATGCACTGAGAACCCAGTTAGAAAGTCAATCTCAGTTCAAGTATTAACTGTGGGAAGAGGGTGCTGTTATAGAGAGTTGGAAAACTGATACATTAATCGGTGATCAACAATGCTCACATAGATATGAACAAGAATGCAATCAACGTACTGGCTCTTTTAATATGGTGGTCTAGAAGCCAGAAGGCCACACATGACATATACCACACAGGTTTGGAGCATCCCCATCGGGACTTGTTCTTGAGTTGTCATGGCACAAGTCTGCCTAGTCACTGCTAGACAATAGTCTGACATGTACACACGCACATAGCATAGAAAAGCCATGAACCTGAAAATTGAAAAGGATCTCTTAATATTCTTTGCTGCAAATCTCTCTTAAAATTTCATGAAGGTCGATTAGTATGAGAAGCTTAGAGTGGTGTGTTTTAGAATGGGGTTGGGTAAATTTAAGGCTAAGTTGCACGAAACGGGGAAATGGGTACGAGTTTCCGAAACAGGAAGCGATACGAAACGCGACCTCCCCAAATTTTGGAAATGGGAAAACGCAA
>APFE030777673.1:20256-53464 GCA_000404065.3 Pinus taeda
AAGCATAAATGATACATTATAATTTATTACACTTAAACATTAAGATTTAATTTACATCACATTACTCATGAATGATCACATAATGAAAATAAAAATATCGGAATATCCAAAAGCAACCTTTATTATATATCCAAATCTCAAAATCAGCCTTTATTTATATTAATATATGAGGCTGCAAGTGCAATAAAGACTATGAGGCTGCAAGAGAGAGATCCAAATCAGGTTTTTCTGCATCTACATCCCATTCTTTAGAAGGACCATTGTTGTATTGGGAGTCTCCTCCTACATAGTTGAACGACCTTAGTGCTCTTGATTAAATACACGTTTCATACCCTAGTACCCTGCATGATCTTGATTATTGGGAGTTTCCCCTGCATAGAAGGCTTGGTTCTCTTGATTAAATACAAGTTCCATACCCTAGTACATGATAAAATCCAATGGAAACATTGCAATCCCTCTAATCCTGAAATCCTGAAAAACAAATAAGGCTGCTGGATTTTGAGTGAGATCTAAAATTCTACTTTCTCCATATGAAATCCAATGAGGGCGAAACCACTCTCAAACAAGAAGTCACTAACATACCCTAAAAGTAAATTAAAAAACAAATTAAAAAAAAAAACAAGTTAATGAGGAAACGTGGGTTGTACGGCCCTGAAACGCGTTTCCAGTCGTACTGGCCACGTTTCCGTTTAGGGAAACGTGGCAGTACAGTCGGAAACACGTTTCACGGCCGTACCAAACGCGTTTCCGTGTTTCGTACCCGTTTCCATGTTTCATACCCGTTTCCGTACGGAAATAGACCTCTATACCACAGTTCCTGCAACATAGATTTAAGGTCACATACTTTTGCTTCTTTTATTTTTTATTTTTATTTTAGTGCCTGTTATAGCAAAAGCTCACACTTCTCGAGATAAAGTCCAAAAGCTCAAGTGCGAGACCTTGTGTACTCAGGAAGGGGCCACTGTCACCTCACCAACCCTCCTCTTGCTTTTGCCATCTCTCCTCCATCTTAAGATGGTTTTACCATGTAGATCTTAGGGATCTAATTGCCTAGTCAAACCAATCCAAGAGCCCAGTAAGGCTTCTACTTGCATTACCACCAGTCAAAGGATTGAACAATTAAGGTTCATGATTGATAGGGTTCTTTAGGGCAAATCAATCTTGATGAAGAGGGCCTCCAAACCGTGGCTTCTAGCCCATTCCATACCTACTCATACAACTATTATATTATCCAAGATGTTCCTTCTTCTTATGAAACTTGTTAGTTTAGGGTTGATGATTTTTGACAAAATGTATATAATCGAAAGGGCAAGTGCTTTGGCTAAAATTTTTTAAACTACATTTAGTGGTTTAATCACCTCTAGCTTGTTATAAGCTCTAGTTCTCTTGGCTTTGGAATGAACTTGATCAACCTTTTGTTATTGCAACTGCTAAGTGTACATGTCAGGAATCAGGATTGCTTCTTTATACACTTAGAGAAGACCCGATCCTACACAGTCCTAGGTGGTGTTGTATAACTCACACAAGAACTCGTCTGAACTCGTCTTGTTCAAGTGACTTATCATATAACATTTTCTTAATAGTCATCATCAATTCCTCCAATGTAGCCCTTGCTCGCATGCTTCTTGTTGTATTTCTTGTGCCATCTTTTGAGGACTACATTGATACAGGTTTGCATGACTTCCTTTCCTCCACCATACCTTGAGATTGAAATACCATTTTATAGTGATTGACAAATTATCTTTCAATATTTCCCTGGTCTAGTATTCTCCCATATATGGTTTTAAGGGTTTTGATATTCTCTACAACATTGTTGGAGGTGAGGGCTTTGAAGAATCCTTGGTTGGTTTGTTGCTTGTCCTGAGCTAATGTTTCTTGGCTCGAACTTGGTCCTTTGCTTTGTAGATCTCTTCAACCTTCAATGAGTAACGTAGCTTGGCACCCTTGCTTGAGGATGTTCAACAAAAGGGATCTGTTGTAACATCCTCGAGACTTGCTCTAATTCATCCATGGCTACTTTATTCTTCCTTCTTCTAACTACAATGAGCAGTCTACCATAACATGTTAAAAAGAGGATGACCATTCTTATGGCATCCTTCAACCATAGAATCCAACCTTTATATCCATTGGGTCATGGCATAAGGTTCCAAATCCTTTTTGATGGATTCAGTACAAGATTCATGCTTTCGATGAGAGATGTTTAACATGAGCCTTGTGTTCCATGAATTGGGCTAATGAAAACCTCAAGATATGGATAAAACATTATTGTTATCATAGGTCTGAAGGGCTAGCTCAATCAATTGAACCTCTCCAAAAGCATATTGTTAACAAGAAGGCCATAGGTCATAGTCTCAAATTTGGCTGACTCCCTTAGGTTCACCAACTACTATTGTGATTGGTGATTGAGCTAGACTCCATCATTTTTCTAGGAAAGAGGGGGGACCATATGAGGTTTTCTCTCAATAAAAGTTGTTATTATTATCATTATCATTATTATTATTATTATTATTATTGTGATTGAAAGGTCACAATCCATCTTGTATTATATTTTGTATTGGGCCTTATGCTTTTTGTATTATGTACCATAGTTACTTGTTTATGTTCAATGCTTGCCTTTAAGAGCCTATTTGCATGCTACTATGTAATGTGCAAAGTTGTGTGGAGCTATGAATATAAAACCTAATAAATCAAACATATTGTTCCATTAATAAGGATGCTAATACATGTTAGTTTTTGTTGCTTAGACAAGTGTTCTAGTCTCAAATGGTGCCTATGAGACTAAGGAACACAAGAGGATTAATTATATTCAATACCCCAAAAAAAAAATTCCTAATGAAATTGTCTTAATATATTCAAATTTAATATCCAATTTATTTTTTGTTTCTCATTTAAATGTTCTTGAGTCTTCGGCTTTTGCACTTGCTCATTTATTCTTAAATATGTTTGTGTTTTAAATTATATTGTTAAAAATTGGAACTTGAATGCTTGCTTTCAAAGTTTCAATATAATTTTCTTATTGTTGGCTTGTTGGGGCCTGACCCAGGTTCAACAATGAGTTTAGCCAAGCAAATCCTGGTACTACTGGCCCTTTTGGCAACAGTTCGCAGAGTGCAGACTGAAGTCTCACCCGAAGTAGTATTGAAGGGTGCTTGAACCAGGTTTTCGCACCGTAGGGATGTCTTGATGAGGGTTCTGGAGGTTCGCGATCCTAATCTATGCAATGCGCTGCTTCGTGCAGCTTCCTATTCTTCGCAACGCGCATGCACCTTCGTATTATTCTGATCCTTACTATTATATTAGTGCTTAACTTAGTTTGTGCAGACCCAATATTCTTATTACTTGTTCAACCTTCAGATTAGCGCGTACTTGAAAATAATATAAATGCATAAAGAATAACCAGAACATAGAATACAGATCTACAAGCAGATGCACAATATTTCAGAATCAACTTACTTTTTATTAATTCTTTGTCCAAGTACAACCCCAACTCCGCCTTACGCACTCAGCTGCAGGGGTCCGCGCACTCAGCTGCGGACTCTACTAGGCCTCTGTGCACTCAACTGCAGAGCCTCTACCTACCACTATGACCCAATACACTTCAGATCTACTTCTATCTTCTAACCATGCCTTCGCATCTATCTATTACTTGTCAAAACTAAGACTGACTTTACACTTAGAGCCTCGCTCTATTTATACAATCCCATGGTCTGCGGACCATGGGTATGCTAACGCACTTTACATTAAATTACATTATCTTAGGGTTGGAAACCCTAGACTCTTGCACTTTGCGCCTGCATTTCGCGGGGTTTTTACATTACACTTAACCAAAATTCGGGCTTCAAGCCCCAAAAACCCGCTATGGGGGGGTTTGCTGCCCAACAGGCCCCCAACACAATCATCGTGACTCATCCCGAGTCACTCTGCTGGTGCGACGATCTTTGCGTGAAGTCCATGCAGCAGGTCTCACGCAGCTTGGGTGTTTGCAACACACTGTTCTGCCGCCTGTTGTACTTGTTGCACGCATATCTCTGAACTTTCGTGTGCCGGGTCACATTCTTGTCCAACTGTGCACAGTTCCTGCATCTGTGCCAACTTCCCTTCAATGGTAGCTGTGATTGTGAACGCTTCATCGATCCATGGTTGGATGCATGCTTTAAACAGGGCTTCCTTTTGGTGCTCGATGTCTAATCGGTCCTTCAGTGCCCTTGCCTGCTGTAGTCTGGTGAGTCGTTGAGTAAGGGCAACCGTCTACACGATGCCCTGGACACTGTCGTACTCCTACTGCAACTCGCGCACCTCTGTCTCTAGGCGCTGTAGGTTCGAGTCTTCCTGCAGATGTGTAAGTATGGTGAGTGCTTGCTCCAACATCCCGGTGCACCCCTGTGTCGCCTGGCCAATTTGTTCTAACCCCATCTGGATAGCGCGGGCGCACTGCTCTCTGACTTCTAGGGGTGTGGAGGGTTGCGCCTTCAATCACAGCTCGACGATTTGGAGGTTCAGCTCCAACTGAACCTTTACCGTTTCCTCTCGGGCCTCGCGGACTCCAGCTGCCAGTCTATGGACCCGCTCTGCTGCTGGTAGTTCTACCGGCATGGCCAACTCTGGAACACTTCTACATGCATCCTCTATGGCCTACTCCAATCCGCTAGCCTGTGTAACCAACACATCCCTCTGGATGCTGAGTTGGTCCATGTTGATTTTCTGCTCATTCAGGACCTGGATCGCTTGGCTGTCCCAGGCGCGGAGTTTGGCGATGACCCCATCCTGCAGCTGGTACAGTATTTCGCGCGACAAGGTAGCCAGTTTCAAGCCGCGCCTTTCATGCTACTCATCACAAACCAGTCATCCTCGCTTACTGCTGCTAACGCGCCTTTCGGGCAAGATGAAGGTGTTACCCATACAAGCGCGCAACGACTGTTTGGCCTCAGCAGTTCCTGCTGCGACATACTGGGCCATTGTGCCTGTTTGGGGGTACTGTACCTGTAAATTTTGTTGTTGCACGCTGAGCGCCCCCAACATAGTGTTTTGCTCCATTCGCCAATCCCTGGAGCGTGCCCTCCGTGACTTCCTAAATTGTTTTGCTGATATCCAATAGATCACCTTCTGTGAGTGTGATCGGATCGACGGACGTTTTTGTGGCTTTCCCTTTCTTCTTGGGGACGGTTTTCTCCAGGTCGCATGACCGCTTGAGTTGTGTTGATGTTGTATTGGGATCTGCATGGTCCTCCTCCTTGTCCCCTTCCCCGCAGTTGTGGTCTCTCCTGTCTGTGCTACTGCTGCTACATTGGCTGCCTTCTGCCGTGTGGCTGCTTCTTGATCCTGGCGCTTCCTTTTAGCCAGCTGCGCAAGGCACAACTTGGTGTCCTTTTTTTGTTGCCGAGCTGCGACCATCTCCATTTCCGCCAAGTTCGAGGCGCACCATTCAGGAGGCCATGACTCCATCACTACGAAGATTGCATCGTCCGTTGCAATGAACGGAAGCTTCACTTAGTTTTGTACTAGATCCTTGCGCGCCCAGATATACAAGTTATGCATATCCGTCTTGAATTCTACCGCGTTTTGCAGGCTGTTATGAACTATAGGGGACAAGCGCGACCTGCAGTTGATCCATGTTCGGATGCTTGCCTCTACGAACACCCATAACACCTTTATCTTGCGAATCCTGTTTGCATCTTTTGTAGCCTAGAGCGAGGTGTACCTCGCGGCTTCGGGAGGTCACCCTCAGTGGTGGGAAACTGGTTGTCCGCCGGCAACTCCCTTGCAACCAATAGGATGGATAAGAGCAACCACGCATAGTGGAAGGTCTTACCCTGCTCCTGGGCCTCCCTGTAGTTTGTCAAGAACTCGTCACATAGGAATTGCGCCTAGTTGAACTAGACCCCCTCTGCGCATTGTTTTGCCAAAGCAATCACAGATGCTGGTACTTAGTTGGTGCGACACTTCCTCATTAGCTTGCTGGCCAGCAACTGGGTGGCTATGCGCAACCCTTGGTCTTTAATACTTGCTATTACATACCCCCACTTTCTCTTTTCTTGTTTATACTTGGCCTTCATAGCTTCTGCAAGGGCCAAGTCGCTGCTTTTTCTTGCTATGGTTGCAAGGTCATTTCCTTTGACTAGCAGTGGAGAAGTTCGGTGAATCAGATCGACCGTGATGGGAATCAACTCCTCCAGCCAGAGATACCCATCATGCACCAGGCACAACAGCTGCTTGATGACAAAAATAGTGATGGGCGTGTGGTGGTAGTGGGGTATCCATCGCAAATGGAGTAACCCAGCCTTCTCCACACCGCGCAACCATTTCTGCTTGATTAATTACTCTACGGCCAACTGTGGGAACTTCTCGCTGTCCGCGAGGTCCCAATCTTCGAACTTCATAGTAGGTATTCGTCCCAACGGCGGACCTTCAAACCTTATATCATCGGGGAGGAGTGGGGTTTGGAGCGCACTCTTCGTGACCTCCAGGTCCTTTGGTACTTTGGCTTTCCCTTTCCACGAGGGGATGTAGGGAGGTAACTTTGTCGCGTAATGCTTTTGGGAGGCATCCTTCGCCTCATCGTCTTGTGCCTCGATTTGGGCGATCAGGGCCTACAAGTGTTCCTCCTCCTCTGTTTCAATGGTGAAGACTTTTCCCTTCTCTGCCGTTGATAATTTGCCAAATGTGGGTTTCTTGGGGATACATGGACTGGTCCCATCGGTTGCTTGTCTTTCTGTGGCTGCAGCGTGCGTGGTGATTTTGGAACTTCAACCACAGTTGTCGCCTCTCTAGGCTCCTCATGGGCCATACCAGGCTCCGCGGTAACTTTGGCGAATCACACTCTTGTTCTAGCAGTTGTCATTGTGTCCACACTTGAGGATGGTAAGAGTACGCGGTGCTCAATGCTCTGTGCTTGCTCAATTCTTAAACAATCAAGTGTTGCCTTGGAGCTGGCCCAGGGGTTTTTATAGTGTCCTTTGAATTTGAATTCGACCCTTCCCCCCACTTCTACATCATTAAAGCCTTCTTGGCGACAGATCGTCCCAAATCTCATTCTTAATTCATGTCTTAATTGCCCGCCACCTGCTCCCTTTTGCCTTAAATTGGACCTCTTGTCATGAACAGTGACACCAACGGTCACCTCCCAGCCTACTTGCGCAACAGCGCAGCCCCTATGCGCGGCCGCGACTCTTGTTTCGTCCCGATCCTACACGCAACCTCTGTCTCGCGTATTTCCCATACAGACTCTTTTATAGTCCCACACTCTCTTTCAACTGCTTGGAGTGCTGAGACTGTGCTCCCTACGGATAGTTAGGTGGCCGCACCACTGGTGCGAGGCTTCAATTCGCCTTCCTTAGTTACCCTCGCGTCGGTCAGCGCCTCACGTTCCTCCTCTTGCGGTGCTCTCCCCTGTGTACTTTGTCTTATAAGGTGCGGTTGCACCCACGGTAGAAGGGTCATAAATCCTTCTAATATAGTAATATAGCTGGCTATTCCTTGTCCCATCGTCCTTAGTTTGTCGACGCAACATGCGCGCGTGACTTTGGTTTCCAGTTTGTTGATTTCTTTGTCCAATATCATGCTTTTCTTTCTCAGCCATAGCCAATCGTCGTCGATTTCGCGAAGTTTCAAGTTCCCTCGCCAAATGGCTTCTTGTAACTGCAGAATTTCTTTAGCCGGGTCCTCTCGTACTGTCCCAATTGTGAGAGCTGTTTTAGGGGGATTCTTCTCTACTCTTATGGTTTCGTCTCTTTTCGGCAGTGTTGGGGTTACTTACGCGCTTTGGTTTTTGCTTATGGCCCTATAGGCCCATCAAACTGCTAGTACACGCAGGTCCTAGTCAGTTCGTTTCACCTGGTGAACTCTGTTTATGATTCCGCATAGCTTTTTGAATGCTCCGATGTGGAATATTTGTGGTGCGCGTCACTTTTCCTGCTGTCGTGTCTGGTTCTGATTTTCGATCCTTAGTCTGGGATGTGCTTGCACAACACACGTCTACACCCATCGACATAGGTGGGCATGCAAACTGCTTCGTCCTGGCTACCCGGCTCTCGCTCGCTGCTGGGGGCTTCCAAACCGTAAGCGCATTCGCCTCCTACATTCGTGCCAGTTTACAATGGTCTTCTGATGTGTACCCCACCATCGTGCGGGTGTTGCGTGCAGCGCCCATTCCATCGCACTGTACCGCTGCTGTTCCGGTACTACGCTTTCAAATTTGTCCAGGAATTCATCCACCGCTGTCACCCCATCTTATGTTGGCAGTTCCCTTGCCTCTGTCGTCATCTAATGCAGTGATCTAATCATCATATTGCAATTCAGTGTTGTCACTTCGTGCAACAGTTCTGCCAACATTCTACTTCTTCGTCTGAATCCAAAGTATAGGAGCTGTCGCGCTCCCACGAAATCCTCTCATCTGCCGTCGGGTTCACCCGATCCTAGTCTCGCGCCATTATTTGGTAAATACAATCCAGCGCATCGTCGCTTTCATTATCGCGCACTGGTTCAGTGTAGCGCGCTCCTTCGGCTGGGTCCAGCAGAACTACTCGCGTAGGGACTTCTTCTCAAATATCATCTTCTGCTTTTTCAGGTTAATGACTCCGTTCATATTAGTGGCCCAGTCTATTCCTAGCAACGCGGGATAAGGATTGTTTTCATCGACAATCTCTATTACTTCAAAGTTCGTCTACGTGCTCGTGCCTTCAATATCAACTGTTACCCCTTGCAACCTCCCCATGGGCAAAATCTTCTGTTGGTTCGCCATTCGTAATTGAATAGGGGACCACTGTAACGCGGGTCTGCCCATGCGTTCCCATATCTGCCTTGGTAACACATTCACGTCTGAACCTCGGTCTAGGATTACCTGATCCATTTCGCACTTGCCAATCTACGCCGTCAATCTCATTTCCCTCCCGGTGCACAATGCATGCTTTCCTAGTTTCCAGACTACGCCTGGTTCCCCTGACCTCACGCACCTGGTGATCAACTCCTGTAGTCCCTTAACTGCCTTATTGTCGCGCAACAGTTTCATGCATGTCTCCAAAAAGGTAGTAACAATAGAAGGATCCATCCCTAGCTTTGGTTGATCCTTACTACCTGAAGTAGAGGCCTCCGCGAAGCTCTTCTTAGCTTCCATGAACGTCTCCTTTGCGCGTTCTAAGTCAAACTCAGGTTCCTTAGTAGGAGCCTTGTGAACCCAAGTATCTTCCTCAGGCTGCTACCCCTTATCCTCCCCTGTGGTCGCACCGCTTCTGAGCATCATGTTCACATTTGGGTCTTCTTCGCATGGTTCAGACCTCATCATTTGGATGTTTTGAGTCGAAGGACGCTGGAGCAGTGTTTTAAAAGCCGGTCAGCTTGGAACTGACTCGGTCGAGTTGGTCCGAGCTGGTAAAAAAAATTGCGACTCGGCCGTAGAATCGGTTCGGTCAGTCGAGTTAAGACTGACCTAGCCGAGTCATGGCATGATTTGGCCGGGTCAGTCTTAACTCGACCGACTCGACCGGGTCACTTCATGCGGCCAGTAAACCCCAAAAACGCATTTTTTTTTATTTTTTTATGTTTTTTCCGTGTGGGGGACTCCAAATGGTTTTATTATTTGTTTTTTTTGGTCTTTGGGGTCCATTCCCCTCTCCTAGTATTGATATGCTATTCAAATTTCATGGTAATGTTAAATTCTTAAAGTAAAAGTGACATTCTCCTTAATCTTCATTTTCATCCTTTTACTTAAACTTTTAACATTACCATGAAATGACTCAAGATGTTTGAGAGTGGTTCCGGCCTCATTGGATTTCATATGGAGAAAGTAGAATTTTAGATTTCATTTAAAATCCAACAGACTTATTAGTTTTTCAGGATTTCAAGATTGGGGGATTGCAATGTTTCCATTGAATTTTGTCATGTATTAGGGTATGGAACTCGTATTTAATCAAGAGCACCAATCTCTCTATGTACCTTGATGTTAGTGACATTGGTTGTTGAACTCCTCTGGGATACGCTCCCAAACCGGGAGCTTCTGAAAATGTCGCTCCCGCTCCTGTTTTCTCTCTCGTTCCCCACTTTCACTCTCGCTCCCAAGTAACACTGAGCTAAGATGATGTTGGCAACTCTAGCAGTAGCCAGTAGTACTGGTCACAGACTTTGGTTGTAGAGGCCATTTATAGCCTCCTTGGTTATGTGTTTTTGTTTTGATCTCTATATCATCATCGTGTATGTATTGGACAGTGTACTGAGTGCCATTTTGATATAATGGATATATTCATGAGCCTACTTTGATCATATGTTGTCTTCTATCTATATTCTAATGTTGTGTGTTTGGAAACATGAATATGTGCTTTTATAAAAAATAAATATTTAATATATTTTTGACAACGACCGAGTCATTGAAATCGAGCCCACTGAGTCGATACCGAGTCAGAGTTGGAGTCGGAGTCGACCCTCGGCTGAGTCGGAGTCGGAGTTGGAGTTTTAAAACATTGGGCTGGAGTACCCCTTTCTTGCGCATTTGTGCGATCAACGTAGGACAATCTACTTCTTCATGATCGAACTGAGCACAATATGAACAGGATATTCTCATTGGGTTGGTACAATCGCGGGCATAGTGCCTTGATCCTCTGCAATTGTAACAAATTAACTATCCGCGGCCCTTTCCTGGCCCCATTCCTCCTCGTCCTCGACCTCGCCCGTGAAATCCAGCACGCGCCATCCCCACGGCTGGGTCGAGGCTTCGCGTTTCTGTCTGCATTCTATTGGCTGGGGTCCGATCCATCATTAACTCGTAGCTGCGACAAGTACGCTCGTCGTGGTCTACTGACTTGCAGAAATTACAAAACAACTGCTAGGGAGTCTGTGTATACTTCTGCAACAAATGACAGTTATCTGTTGTGTGTTTTCCTCCTATCTGACAGATCGTGCAACATAATGTGGGTTCCGCACTTGGCCTTGCCTGTGCCTCCGGTCTCAACGGCATTGGCCCCCCTCCTGCCAAGTAGTTCACAAATATTGGACAGTGGTCTTTGTCATGGCCCTGGCTTTCACATTTTATGCACCACAGTTCCTCGCACGCCTCTGGCCGCGGTGCCCTATCCTGCTTCAAGCTCTGCATTTCCAGGCAGAGATTCTGTAGTTGCGCGTGGATTTGTTGAACTCCTAGCCCCAGATCTTGTATCGGTGTCTCATGCAACCTCATCACCATTTCCAATGCTTCGGCCTGGGTTGAAAGCTTCTGCTGTGATAGTGCCATCCTCAGGTGTGGTGTCAAAGATGCCACAAACCATGCGCAATGCTGCACATCAATTAGCGTCATATTAGCTTCGCGTATTGTACTCTTTAGCCGCTGATCCAAATCCCAGGGGGTCTCGCCTAGAAACATCGCGATCTCTTTAAATTCGATGATTGACTGTGTCTCTAATTTCGGCCAGCTAAATTCTCTGTTCAACGCATTCTGGATCTCTACTATCCCTGCATTTGGGTGGTCATTAGAGTGCTTGATATACCATGTCAACGCGCGATCCTGCAGCGTGCTCACCAATGTAGCCTTCTTAATGTTGTTGTCTGTGACCCTTGTGCTTCCCACACTGCTCTTACCACGAACCAGAACTGGTCCGGATCCTCATTCCCTACTCTGAATACGGGTAGCTTGATCGCGCTTGCTATGCTGAACTGCGGAGTTGGTGGAGGTGGAGTGGGTGGAGATGGAGGTGAAGGAGGTGAAGCGGGTGGTGGCGTGGGTGGCGGTGGTAACTGCGGAATGCGCTGTCTTAGCAAACTGACTGCACTTTGCGGAGAGACCCGAGCGAGCTCTTCCTCACTCTCTCGCGAAGGTGAAATTAAGGGATTGTTTCCTAATTCCTTGCTACCTTTGTAGATCTTTCCGCTCCGTGTCGTCCCAAACATTAATGTATTCACATAACCTGCTTTTCACATAACAACATCTTAATCCAGGTATTCAAAGCTTTAATGTACTTACCTCGCGGTCGCTTGAGAAAACGTCGTTCTGCTTCGCTGTAGCTCATAGTCATGTCTATCGCAAATTCAATGATAGATCCCACTATTATCCGGTCGAGCCAATGGTCCACAGCTCACGCGATCTTATCGTCTGATGCCTCTAGTCTGTGCACTAATTCCGGAGTCCACATTATCGGTTGGTCGGGCTTACACCTTTCCTGGTTGTCGGCTAACCTCGCGATCCACTCATGCAGTTCAGAAGGAAAGGACGCGAAGAAGATTTCATGGATTTCCGTGTATACATAGCAATCCGGCCACCTTTTCTCGGATACCTGCGGAGTTCTGTTTTCCTGTGTCACGAACTCGTGAATTTTCTTGTCCAACCACTCTTCAATTTTCTTCTTTGTTGGGTTCCAGTGGCACGACATCAAACATCCCTGACAATGGAACCATTTGTTGGCTTGTTGGGGCCTAACCCAGGTTTAGCAGTGAGTTTAGCCAAGCAAATCCCAGTACTACTAGCCCTTTCGGCAACAGTTTGCGGAGCGCGGACTGAGGTCTCACTCGAAGTAGTATGGGAGGGTGCTGGAACCAGGTTTCCGCACCCTAGGGATGTCTTGATGAGGGTTCTGGAGGTTCGTGATCCTAATCTGTGTGCTGCGCTGCTCTGCGCAGCCTTCTATTCTTAGCAACCCGCGCGTACCTTCGTATTATTCTGATCCTTACTATTATATTAGTGCTTAAATTAGTTTGTGCGGACCCAATATTCTTATTACTTGTCAACCTTCAGATTAGTGTGCATACTTGAAAATAATATAAATGCATAAAGAATAACCAGAACATAGAAATACAGATCTACAAGCAGATGCACAATATTTTTGAATCAACTTATCTTTTATTAATTCTCTGTCCAAGTACAACCCCAACTCAGCCCTGCGCACTCAGCTGTAGGGGTCCGCTAGCCCTCTACGCACTCAGCTGCAGACTCTACTAGCCCTCTACGCACTCAGTTGTAGAGCCTCCACCTACCACTACGACCCAATACACTTCAGATTTACTTCTATCTTCTAACCATGCCTTCACATCTATTTGTTATTTGTCAAAACTAAGACTGACTTTACACTTAAAGCCTCGCTCTATTTATACAATCCCATGGTCCGCGAACCATGGGTAGGCCGACACACTTTACATTAAATTACATTATCTTAGAGCGGGCAACCCTAGACTCTTGCGCTCCGCGCCTACATTTCATAGGATCTTTACATTACACTTAACCAAAATTCGGGCTTCAAGCCCCAAAAATCCACTATAAGGGGATCCGCTGCCCAACACTTATATTGTGTATCCATGTTTCCTAATTTTTGGGGGCTCATGTTTCCTATGCTTTCTCGTTTCAAATATCGTATTTGTTTCCCCATACCATCCAACCTAGCTTTTTAAGTCATGAAAAGTATGATGATCTTGAAACACTTTTCTTAATGCTTTTCAAGCATATAAATAAAATTTTAAAGAAATCCAAATAATCCCTTAACTTTTTTAAGGGTTGATAAACCAATGTTAATCTCAGTTGACCTTAATTATCATCATCTTACAATCAATAATAAAACAATAATAATAAAGCAACACATAATCTAACTAAAGGATATTAGTATTTTTTTTTTAATTATTTATTTCTCCTATATAAATTTCCGATAATTATCCTTCTTATATTGGATATTTCTTTATAATTTAACTTTGTTATTTTCATGGTTATCAAAGTTGCGACCACGTTGTTTTATCAACCTTGTGGAATCTAACTCTTGGCCACTCTCATCTTTTTAGAGTTTATCTTCTTACCGAGTCTTTTGACCAAAATCAGGGTCCATTTGAAGTATAGAACTATGTAACAAGAAGATTTTCCACTGCAAATTGAAGATTTTCCCTTTCATGCATTTTTGTAAAGTTTAATCCTTGCCAATCAATTAGTTGTCAATTTTGGAAGTATTACGCAGAACAAGGAGGCTTAACCTATCACAATCAATTGGAATTCTTGGGGTATTTGAAGAAAGAAAAATCCAATAGGAAAGGAAAACTGGCAAGGATTAACAGAGGTTCCATAAGTTGTGAAACATTCCCCTGCAAAAATTGTGGCCGACGCTCTATTAGGAACCTTGGGGGATCTGTCTTAGGTGCATTAATAGAAAGGTGTTGTCTACCGAGGTGTCAATTTCGCCTAGTCGGCTAAAAATCGTTGGAATTTAGCCATTTTTTTCAAAAATTATGATAGTAGGAGTGCTTGAATCGTGTTTTTGATGGTGAAAATGGATTCAGCACCATCAAAAACCCCATAGAGCACCCAAAAGCTTGATAGTTGTAACCCAGATTTCCAAAACTTTCAGTCGGATTTTATCAAAATCGTGTTGGAATTTCCATTGTTTTTTGGGCAAAAACGACGCCTCATTAAACTATGAATTAACAGAATCATAATGAACGAAGGCATTTGACCTTTTGTGATTAGTAGTGTATTTGGCACAAGTTTTCATGGGTTAAGAATTGTACTAAAGAGCCACCATTTTCACTAAAAGAAAGAAAGAAAGAAATTATTTTATGTTGAAATTTCTAAGTATTACCTGTCAGAAATTTTATCTGTATTCTTTGGTTTATTTCTCCTACTTGTTAATTACAAACAAGTTATTTAAACATATAAACATCGAAATAAACACAAGATAGTCTCAAACATCTACATATCAATAACTGAAAGAAATAGCAAACGCACAAGTGACAGCATTATTTTTGGACAACTCTTCCCCAGAAAAACCCAATGCAGGAAAACTGGTGCAACAATTCTGATGATTATTTATTATGCAGTATATCCTTGAGTACAACTGGATGCCAAACTGGCTCACCCGACAGAGAAAAATAATTGGCAGTAATACCTCTCTATTTGGAAGCAGATATTTAGAAAATTTGCCCCACGAAACCCTCTCCGACACAACTGAAGCACTGCATCAGCCCTCCTGGCCTCTGTGTCAGCCTCAAAACCCTCTGCATCAGCCCTCTGAGGCATTGTGTAGCCTCTACGACTTTCTGCGTCAGTCCTGATGCCCTCTGCGTGGATGACGCAGACCCTCTGGCCTCTGTGCTGTCTCAGCTAGCCTCTGCGTGGCCTACTCTAGTTTCCGCGTCTGCCACTCTGCCTCTATGTTAGTCTCTCGGCACTATCTCTACCTCTTTGTCCAGTACTCACTGCCCCTCGCTGGAAACTGGTCACTGGTTCGACTTTTCTTAGCAAACCTTTCTCTAGAAAATTGAATGATTGATCACTCTGGTGTGTTCTCCAACTGACCCTCAAGCCTCTTCTTATACTTCTAATCAACGGCTAAGATTAGATTTGGCTTGATCCATGTCTTTTGGAGCCTTCTAACCCAATTTTATATTAATACCCATTAATATTTTATTTTTCCTAAGTTTAGACTTAGGAACTCTATTAAAAATATTAATTACTTTAATATCTCCTAAACCGGGAAGAATCTGCCCAAACCATTTCTGGGCCTTGGAGATCTCATGTGTGTTAGCCTCTGCACCAATTTTCATGACTAGAGCCCATCCGATGCTACCCCAAATCACCACTCCCTCTTAGCAATGACTGTGCTCTAGTAATTCTCCACACTGAGCATCACTCTGATTATACGACACCAGTGCCTATGCTAATGCTAGGCCTCCTTGCCCAACATCCCCTGCACTGCTGCATCCTGTACTGCTGCCCATGGCCCTGCCACTACCACTGCTGCATTTGTACGGCAACTCCCTCTGCATCCGTGTTGCTGCTGGTCCTTTTTCCAAAAACTGCATCTGCACTGCAACCCCCTCTCATCATGCTACATCATGCTACTGCACTGCAACTCAATTACTGAGAAGTAAGTAACTGATTCACCCAACTACTGAAATCCCTGTCGGGCTAGAAACACTCATGATGTTGAAGTTCTCTCTGCCGCTAACAAGTGCTCCCTCTATTGCCTCTGTGCTGCTGCAACAACTCCTTGTATCTCGCACTGCTACAAACCTCTTTGTGCCATCTTGCACTGTTGCAATCTCCTCTGTGCCTCTCACAGCGCTGCAGCGTGCTAGCTCTGCACCGCCTGAGCCTCCTGCACTGTAGCACTCTCCACCACTTCATCTGCATCCGTTTCTATCGACATCCGCTAGTCCGACTACTTCTCACTTCGGGGCTCTCGTAGCAAGGATCTAATCCAAGAGGTTGGGTACCTCAAGTATCCTGCCCCTCATCGCATGTAGTCTCCTTGACTACATGTAACATAAAGAGGGTTTGTATTATTAAGCAGATATCATGAATACAACTAGGGTGCCAGAAATGGCTCACCCAATAGAGAATTTCCTCAACAGTAGTACCTCTATCCAGAGATAGATATTATGGCAAATCAGCAAACGGATGATCAACCCCACAACGACTCGGCTGTTCCCTGTGCTGGACAACGATGGCTGCTCCAAGCACTGCCCTAGAATTGCGTCACTCCTCCAGGAGCTACGTCACCCCGACTGTGGGCCTCCCTTGCTCAGAAATTCGATTCTGCTGATTTGCTCTCCACAGAATCTCCCCAGCGTTGCTTCTGAGGCCCAACGTCAACTTCTACGGCTTTTGCGCTGGCCCTTCTAGGGCCTGCGTTGTCTCTCCCGGCGCTGCTCTGACTCTCTGTTATGTATTCTTCGGTTTCAGATGGAAACCCTTGCTAAACTGCCCCTCACTGCAACTCAAATCACTAGCTCAATTTTCTCAACGAACCTTGCCCCAAAAAAATCGAACTCTTTGATCTCTTCAGTGTGTCTCCAACTGACCATCAAGCCTCCTCTTATACTTTTCCTATTGATGAATCAACGGTCGAGATTAAGTCCCTAATCAACGACTAAGATTAGAACTAGCTTGATCCTCATCACTTAGAACCTTCTCACCCATATTTTTATTAATACACATTAATATTTTTATTTTCCTATAAGTTTAGACTTAGGAACCCATTAAAAATATTAATTATTTTAATAATTCCTCATCTAGGTGGAATTTTTCCAAACGATTTTTGGGTCTTGGGGATCTCATGTATTTTAGCCTCTCCACCAAATTTCGGAGCTAGAGCACATTCGATGCTACCCAAAATCAACACTTATCGCATTTTACTATCATGTTGATGTGATTGCTATACTGGATATGATACTGGGCTAATAAAGAAAATTGAAGTAAAATTGCTCTAAGCATAGAACATACCATTGTTATCCTAAAATTAACACACCCTCATAATAGGGTTGTTCCACGACTCTCAGCATCTCTCTAAAGGTAATATAACCTTACCAAGAGGCTTTGTAGGGATGTCAATAACTTGCTCATTCATCCTTTAAATGATGGAGCTTGATTGCTCCTCACTATACCATATTCCGAATAGAGTGGTACCTGATGTCAATATGCTTGGAGTGATTGTGGAACATAGGATTCTTTGTAAGACAAATCCCACTCTGATTATCTATATATATATATATAACGATGGTATTTAACACATGCTCAAATAACTCACCGAAGAGCTTCCTCAACCAAATGGCTTCACAAGAAGCCATGCTCGCTACTTTGTATATTCAGCATCATCAGTTTTCAGAGCAACACATTTCGCTCTTTTAACTCATCAAGAAACAGAAGTGGATCCAAAGAGAAATAACATCCGAAAGTCCTCTTTCTTTGCTTAGGTCTGTTACTTAATTAATCCATTAGCAATCACATTGACCATTATCATATGATAGTGACCGATGAAAGAACATCAAACATAAATGCAGAGGACAAGCTAAGACAAGAGGACACCAGAGTTGGTGAATGCTAGAGAAAAACCCAAGATGGGGAAAACCCTTGGATCAATTCTTCTTATTATTATTATATCAAATGTTTAGTAGACAGTGATAGAGAGAGTACAAAAGTCAAAATTGACTTGCCAAATCACAGTCAAAATAGGCTTGTCAAATCTACAGGCAACAGCGGTCAAATTATGCCCTAACCAAAAAGTCAACGATGGTCAACGCAACAACGAACAGTCCTCTATGGAGCTTGGTCAAAGACAGTCAAACTCGGCCTTCTGAAGTGGTTAAAGTCAGCCCAAAACAATCATGAAAACAATAGTAAAACTTGGTCAAACTTTGCGGTCAACTCTACAGTCAACTTTGTGGTCAACCCTATGATTGGTTTGTGGTCAAAGTCAATAAAATACCTTTGTTCTTGAAACCGAATGGTCTAGCTGGCAACCTTTTCCCCTATCAAAAATATGGTCATTTTAAGGATAACACTAGCCTTAGAAGCCAAACTTGGATGGTAAGTTTCTCAAATAGATGTTCAGAATGAATTGAAACCTAATTGATATCTTGGGGAGGAAGTTGAAAAGAGGCATATAAGGTCGCTATCTGAAGATCTCCAATGCTCTAAGGAAGAATGTCATGCAAGCATCCATGTGAGGTCAAGCAACCAATGAGTAAGCCACCTCCAATGTGCAAGTCCATCACGGAACAACCAAGCGCTCATCCATACACAATGCACCCTATCTCACATGAAGCACCCATGCTTTAGCCAATAGATGCGACCTACCAAAAACGAAATTATGGTACAAAATTGCAATCAAAGGAGGTCAAACCACCCTTGGTCAATGCTAGTCAAACCTGTGATTGTCTCTGAAATTTCGGCCTTGTAATTCGTCCTTCTGCTGCCACACGTGTGAGGAAAAGAGATGCCCAATAAGTTGTAGGAACCAATCAGATGAGGAGAGAGAAGGATGTGTGAGTGAGTGAGGTGCCAAATGGGTTGGAGGTCTCTCTTATTTATACAAATCGTTGAGGGTGAAGTGACATGTCTCTTGGGCTTCATGAGCCTACATGAAGATGTGGCCGACCTTGACAATTTGTGCATGTGTGGGCATAAATTCAAAAACACATTTCTACTTATCCAAATTTGATGATCTTTAGGTTGATTTTGGTTTTGGTCCTCTTGAAAAGAAGAATTCAATGCAATAATCATCTTCATCAAATGAGTTGTCCAGTAGTGGAATTTTGCCCTAGTTGCCAATTTTAACACTCCCTCTCAACTAGGGAGAATTCCACTTTCCAATCCATTCATCATCATGCCATTCGATCATCATATACCATCTCTGCATCTCGTCTCTACTTTGCTAAACACTGATGTAACAATGAAGAAGAATTGATCAAGAGTGAGTCACAAGACCTTGCCACTCTCCACTGACAAAAGTCAGTCCAGAGGTAGTACCCCAATCGGATTTGATCCCAAATCAAGTTGTTCAACACCATGCATCCTAATCATAGAGCATATGAAAGTACATGGTGCGTCCATCGGTAGTGCTATGGTCCTTAACTACTTTTCCCAACTCATTGGCCAGATGAGAGGTACTTCCCATGTGTCTCGGACTACATGGGTAGGATGATGATGGGGCAATAGCGGGGAAAGAATAAATTACATCCTGCTCACAACCACACATAGGGAAAGGATAAGTCACATCCTATAGTCACATGTCACAACCATCGTAGGGAAATGATGAACCACATCCCACATGCATACCAACTAACAATTGTAGGAAGGATCCTACATGTGGGGAAAGGAAGAACCACATCCCACCAACATGTCAACTAGCGATCATAGGGAATGAGCATGCTACATGTGGGGAAAGGATGAACCACATCCCATCGACATGTCCACATGTGACAACTGACAGATGCCTATATGCATCTCCTACTGGGGTATCTGCAAAAGAAGGTGAACCACACATCCTACTCATATGCCATAGGAGAAGGTGAACCACTCATCCCATGCATATATCATTAGCTATAGGGGAAGGCGAACCACTCACCCTATCATCATGGAGTATCACAAGGGAAGGTGAACCTTTCACCCTGTACACAACGTACCTACAAGGGAAGGTGAACCACTCACCTTATGGTCGCACATAGCTCCAAGAAGTACACCAGGGCCCCAAGAGCTCCCAAAGCTCAATGTTCAATCAGGACCCTCCTCGTAGGGTTTATCCATGAGTCCTAGCCTCTCTCTGAAGAAAGATAATCTTGACTTTATCAAGAGGCTATGTAAGGATGATAGTAATTTGCTCATCCAACCAACAATGATGTGTTGAAGAATCAAGGGCAGTTATGTATAGTAGGATTCCTCTAGACTTGATAACAATTTGTGAAGCACTTTTACAATTTATCTTTGATCTTCTTCTTCTTATTATTAGTGTGTGTTTACTTCATCAAACTGCTACCAAAACACAAGAAACAAGAACACAAGATGTTGGCTCTCTACCAGGGCCGACACCTCTCTCTCTTAGAGAGGAAAACCCTTTTGTAATTTTCTCTTATTGAAGCTTTTCTTGATCAATGCCAAACCCTAGACCCTAGACAAGAATGTTCTCCAAGCACAAGTCAAGTCCTACCTTTCTGGGTTTCGTTCCCCAACACTTTGTCCTCCTTCGGCACTTCGTTCTTCTTACAACTTGTTGGTAGTCCTTGTCGTACTTGCCCTAGAAGAGACACTTATTCTTGGTCTCTAGTGAGGCCCCTCACTAAATACAATTTCTTCCTTCTTCTTGGCCAACCGAACTCCTTCTTCAATGCGTAGGTGTAGACTTGATATGACAGTCTTGTAGCCCTAAATTCTCTCACATGTGGGAGGTTTCGTGGTGTATTTGGTTCCTTTCTCCTTCATATGAGAGAGTCTCTTCTTCGCTCTAGTGGGAGGCCTTATAGGACTGAGTTTCAAGCCCAAACAATGAGAAGTATGAGACTGTTGTATTTATGCTGTTATGACCACAATAAACCCTCCTTTTCTCGCACGTGTGATTGTGTTTTGCCCTATAAACAATCCTCCAACCTTCGCTTAGACTTCTTCCTCCTTTGTTGCACTAGAGGCTCCTTATCTTTGTCCTCTTTCACTCTTATCTCGGCTCCTTGTCTTTGCTGATTTCAGAGATGCTTGCTTGTCGTTATGAGGAGTGGGCAGTCTCTATATATAGAGGACTATCCCTCCTTTAGGCCAACTTGGAAATTCTTCATCAATTGTGCTCCTTGGATGATGTCATTGTATGGAGAGGACTTGACTTTGCTTGGAGGGATTTCCTTTGACTCTTATACAAGTTAATACATAGTGTAACATGCCCTTAAGGGTCTTCAATAAATACATTGACTCTTTGACTTCCTAGAAGCACTTAAATATGTGCTTGACCTACTTCAATTAGGAAGAAACTCATTGATAAATATAACAAAGATAATATTTCTTTTCTTGAATAAATACAAATATCAAAAGTATATTTATGAAGTTCTTCAGCATGATGGAGCTTGGTAGCTCTCCAATGTACCATATCAAGATAAAGTGGTACCCAATACTTGGAGCTGTAGTGGAACACGGATTCTCTGGAAAAAGAATCCCACTCAAGAATATCATAATATACAATGGTGGTTATCAGCACGTGCTCAAATGGCTCATTGAAAAGCTTCCTCAACCAACTAGCTTCATAATAAGCCATACTTAGTTGCTACGAGTACTATTGTTCAATCTGAGCCATGTACGTTCAAAGAAGTCGTAAAGCACCAAGTCTAGATGGATGCGATGAATGAGGAATATGAATCTATCATGAAAAATGATGTCTAGGATGTGGTGCCTAGATCGAAGGACAAGTCCGTAGTCACCTCAAAATGGCTATACAAAATCAAACATGGAGCAAATGGGAGTGCTGAAAAATACAAGGCCAGGTTCGTTGCTCGAGGCTTCTCTCAAACGGAAGGAGACTATGATGAGATATTTGCACCGGTTGCTCGATATACCACTATCCAATCCTACTTCATGAGGATCACACAAATCAAGAATGACCTTCTATCTATTGGAGAAGTTATTGCTGACAGGGAGCTCACTCTCATTGCACTTGGGGGTCTTTCAAGAGCATGGGATGTGTTTAACACAACCATTCTCAACAATGACAGGATTCCTAGTTTCGATGAATTATTGGCTAGATGCACTGAAGAGGAGACAAGGATGATGGAGAGAGAAAAGCCTTCAAATGGAAATGAACATGTTGCTTTCTTCGCTCATGCAAAGAAGAAAAATAATGTTGGTCCAAGGAGATAGGGTCAAGGGTTCAAGCAAGGATTCAAAGAAGGAAGGAAAGGAAGGTGCTTCAATTGTAATAAATTCGGCCACTATGTTAGAGAGTGTCATCACAGGAAGAATTCTCCAAGGGATGACAACAAGAATTTCAAAGGCAATGGCAGTCAAAGAAACAACAAGTTCAACAATAAAGGAAAAAAGGAATGCTCTTGCTGCTTGATATGGAAATGGTCGACCTCCCAAAAGATCGAGAAATTCCAAGTTTGAGGAAAATAATGTTGTAGAAAAGCAAATGTTGTTTTATCTTATTTCCACTCTATCTGCTACCTCTCCTATGGATAATTTGGGTCATTGGTTGATTGATAGTGGAGCCTCAAGGCACTTCATTGGGTACAAAGAGGCCCTCTCAAATTTGATTGAGAAGAAGACTAATTTGGATATCATACTTGGAGCTAATGGCAACTACCCTGTGAAAGGGATAGGTACTATTACTCTCCACCTAAATCAAGGTCAAACCATTCATCTACAAGAAGTATTGTATGTGCCCAATTTGAAGAAGAACCTGGTGTCTATTTCTGCAATGGAAGATAAAGGCTTCAAGGTAGCATTCATTGATGGAAAGGTACGTATTTGGCAAAAAAAACCCTAAAGATGAATTCACACTGGGATTTAGGATTGATGATCTTTATCAAGTTGGAGGAAGTCCTTTGGGAGCCTTGACTTGCGATGCTTCACTTCATTCTAAATTATGGCGTCGGTGATTTGCCCACCTTCATTAAAAAGCCTTACCCGGGGTAAGGAAAATGGTAATAGGTATGCCTGATTTCAACATGAATCATGAAGGAGTTTGTCAAGGTTGTGCAATTGGGAAACTTAAAAGGGGACCATTCCCTTCAAGTGAAAGCCAAATTACCGATATTCTTCAATTGGTCCATCTGACCTATTTGGTATATTACACGTAACATCTCATGGGATATTTTCTTCATTCTAGTTGAAGAAGTACCATGATGATTCTTCAGAGTTTACTCTCCTGATCTGAAGCAAGCTTCCTAGAAGTTTGTTGTTGCAGTTTCCTCGTGGAAAGTCTCATCCCTTGCATGAGAAGCTTGCGATTGAAAGCTAGATGATCACGTGAAGCAAGGCTTCAGAGGGAGCTATAGAATCCCTGACAGTTTGACCCAATGGATCTTCTTGTCCAATGTCTATTGATGAAGGAAAGTGATGGCAACTTATTATGATTATTATGACTCTAATGATGCCTTGATATATCCCTGTTACTTGAGAGGTTGCATGGAAATTGCATGATTATGATTGATGACTTTGGCACATGGACCTAAGGAAAAGGGGATAGACATCAGTGTATATTTAGTCATGTTGGGAAGGAAGGGAAGTTTTAGGCAGAAGGTGAAGTCACATCTTTGTGAGAGTGACACTGTAAGTGCTATACAGTTTTGAGCTATTAACAATCAACACTTTGTGAAAAATTCATTGGCATAAGGAAAATTATTGCATCTGAAGCAGCTATCCAAAGGTAGTAAGTAGAGTCACCATATTGTGATTTTGTTCCATCATGGGAAAGGGTTATCATTGCTGACAAAAAAAAATAAGAAAAGATAAAACAAATATGGAGAAAGATATCTTGAGTTCATGAAGGAAAACAATGAAGAAACCATGGCATCCAAGATTGCAGGCCACTACAAGTATGTAACCATAAGGTATGTATGGCATATTTTTGTTAAGGGTCCAACATGAACTATTGGGGGGTTAGTGGTTCTAGGGTTTGTTGTTAAAACTATTGATATAGGTATTGATGACTGAAAACCTTTATTGGCATAGGTCAAAACCTTAGTCATATGGAACCCTGACTATGTTCCCTCAAAGAAACCCTAACCTTCGGTCTTTAGGGTTTGTGCACAATCTAGGGCTCATGTCTAGTAGGCATGGATAAGGTTGATAAGTTATATATGGAGTCCTTAGTCTAGGGTTGACACTTGAAAGCCCTGGGAATTCAACCTCTAAGTCTCATGGTAACCCTAGATTTGCAGATTAACATCATGTTTTGTTATTGTATACTTCATTTGGGTGCACGTGTTGATGAATGTTACAATTACAGGAAGTAAAGAAAGAAGGATGATCCTCTGTTTTGGTAAGCATGATGGAAGGAGGGGACTATAAGGACCCTTGGATCCTTGGGCACTCTAACATGTAAAAATAGATTCGTGATATAATTGTGGGACTATGGATGCTTGAAAAGAATTAGTAGTAGCGTACGATAGAATTCATAAACCTGATATAGCAATCAGCTAGGCGATATAAAGATTTTGCTGCAAGCAAATAATAAGGATCATTTTTTGGAGCCTCCTTTGTAGTGTCATGAAGTGACTTCTTCAGCTTGGAAGAATGATCATGATGATTGTTACCCATTCTATATGTTTTTTGGAGCAGGCCTCTTAAGAAGCTTGTTGGTTCAATTGCAGTGCAATGGATCTCATTTCTGCAAATGAGCAAGGCTAGATGACTGGTTGAGAACAGAGGTGGTCAACAGGACAGTGATCCAATTGCTCAGAGGATATTGCAGCAAGCACCCCAAGCTTTGGGATGAACATTTGTGTTATGTGCAACATGCTTACAACCCTGCTAAACATTCTTCTACACAAAGATCTTCTTTTGAGACCTGTTTTGGTTTCATGCCTAGGTCTCTGTTGGATTCTAAAAAGTTTGGGAGATATTAAAATAATTAATATTTTTAATGGAGTCCCTAAGTCTAAACTTAGGGAAAATAAAATATTAATGTGAATTAATATAAAACTGTGTTAGAATGGTCCAAAAGTCATTGGGTCAAGCCAGATCTAATCTTAGCCGTTGATTAGGGACTTAATCCCAACCATTGATTTGTCAACGAGAAAAGTATAAGAGGAGGCTTGAGGGTCGCTTGGAAAACACACCAAAAGATCAAGATTTCGACTTTCTGGGGCTGGGTTTGCTAAGAAAGTTGAGAGAGTTATCAGAGTTGCAGTTGCGGGGCAGTGAATACAGAAGCAGAGAGGCAAAGATAGCATCGGAAGGATCAACACAATAGCCGAAGACTCTGATGAAATTTGAAGGAAGACCATGATGTTAATGAAGACATGATATACTGTTAATTTTTGCACGATCCTACTATATGAAGAAGATTCACTTTAAGAAGAATATGATTAGGTTGTTGCCTTGGTATGTGGTTCAAGGAGCTGATATACACCACGATGAAAGATATGACAGCAGGTTGCAGATGGATTGATGGTCATGTCCTGATCACTTTCCAGATATTCAAGCAGGAGCCATGATCGAGCTCGATGATGATTAGTTCGCGATGAAGATGATATAACAAAGGGCCGTCATAAAAAGGTAACTTTAATTTGATGTTCATTTTGATACTTGAACTCATCTAGTTGAGTTAAACCAGGGCTACCAAAATGTTGAGAAATCTATGGCATTGGCATTAGGTGATTTCTTTGTTGGAAATAATACTAAGAGGGGGGGTGAATTAGTATTATCAATTTAACAATTTTACATTTCCATACACAAATTTATATATGCTACTTCTATTAATGAAACTTGCGTGTATACACAACTGTGTTTAGAGCAACCAGCATATATCTTGCAAACTTATAATTTGGTTAGTTGATCCTTAATCTGTGTATCAAAACCATATAAACAGTAACAAGTGCAATAAACAGAACAAGCAATCACACACATGAACACAAGATATATTGTGGAAACCCAATGTGGGTGAAACCCACCTGCTGCAATCGTCTCTACCTTTCTTTAATAAGAAACTTCTTTTTACAAATTTTGTACTGGTGCAGTCTTATACCAGTACGCAGGCTTCTACCTACAGAAGGCTACAACCTTCTCTCGCTCTCTAGCTTCTCCTGGAAGGGAGCTACAACCCCATAGCTCTTGTACTAACTGATGTGTATACTAGTATATAGGTGCTGACCTACAGAATGCTACAATCATCTCTTTTCTTCTAGGGACCACGTTTCATAAATTTTCAGACTAGATCCATCAATCAATCAAATATCAAATATATCTGCATCAGTCACTCTCCTTTGCACCAACCAAAACTGAATCAAACAATCACTTTTCTGAATGTAGTAACTAGAACACAGTAACAGTAACCGGAACGCAATGTAGAACCCAGAACACTGCAACACCAAACAGAAGTAACTAAAACATATTTTATGAGATGTATGCTACTTCAATGTGTCGAACCTGTGTTCATACATTGTTATCTGAAGGCAGACCTACGTATACACTGTTTTGAAATGCCAAACTAGCGTGTATACGTGCCTTTGCTATATTGAACCTGCGTACAGATCTGTAAAAGATGATTTAACCTTTACAACTATTTAGACATCAGTTATACCCAGAACATCAGATTTACAGATTACGACATGCGCCGATTATAAAAGATCAAAACCACACAAAGATACTTTTCTTCAAGCCTAAAGATTTTGACCGATCAATAGAACTTATCCTTCTTCAAGCGCTTAGTTTCCTCCTTGATTCAGATCCAGCTATTCACCATAACCCAATGACCAGTATTCTAGATCTTGCTTTTCATTAAATATTCAATGCTTGAGTGCCTTTGCCTAATGATCTTCTCCTCATTTTATAGTCTTAGGCCTTATTCAATACCATGGTCCAAAACCACTTTAGAATCAATACCTTGCATAGTTTTAAAACTCCGACTTCGACTCCGACTCGGTCGAGCAATGACTCCGACTCCGACTCCGAAACGGTAATGACTCTGCCGGCTCGTTTTCAATGACTCGGTCGTTGTAAAAAATACATTAAATGTTTAGTTTTTTTATAAAAAAACATAATTTTGAAGATTTTAAACATAATTTTAAAGATTTTCATTCATGTTTCCAAACACACAGCATTATAATATAGATGGAAGACAACATATGATCAAAGTAGGCTCATGAAATTGGTGACCCGGCCGTTTCACCAACTTCACACATTGCCAGTGAGGGTAAGATGCTCTATTGCAATAAATGGCTGCATACATATCCAATGCCTCCTACTACTCAACATCCCTGTTTCACCTTTGGCAAGTGTATTCTTCCCACAAGCAACTGATTGTGTTGGGAAATGCAAGCATTCAACTTTCTAAGATTCTTGTACAAATAGGTTGTACAAATCTAAGATCCTCAAATCTACCTCAGGTGGTCACTAAAACTCATGATTGTTGTACAAATAGGTTAATTGTTCGGAGCCAAGAAAGTATTATTTGTTTGAACTTTGGCCCCTTCTTTTGTGTGTGCACTAAATAACAATTCAAGGAATTTGAGAGGATTAATTAGATCATCAAATTGATTTACAGATGTGATGGAGATGCACAAATGCTTAACTACAAGTATCATTCCTCCCTAGCTATTTAAGGCTAATGCATCCAACGAGTTCCTCAAGCCTGTAGAAGACATGCCATGCCAATTACATTATATTATTAGAATAGATGATTGATATAGGTAGTGTAACCCATAACAGTATGTAGGGGTTCACCCAACTGTAGAGAACCCACAACAAACAGGGAAAAATTTTGCTCCCCACCACCTATATGTGCATTCACTTAATTAAGTTCACGTTACATGTTCTACTTCTAATCAACAGATGTCAGAAACATTATGATGCTGTAAGTCTAAAAAAACATCCTCTGACCAATAAAAGCAGCCCGAGCAACTAATATGACTATAAAAAAGTATTTGTGACTAAAGTTACCTGACTCACTGGGGTAATGACTTCACGAGGCCAAAGAGTAATAGTTCACCTGATATGGGAAACTTAAGAATAAAAGAAAATAAAAATAGATAAAAGACTACAAAGAATATTATTTTCAATAATATCTATGTTCACAATGTCAATATAATGTAAATTTCAGTATAGCTCATTTCAAATTGTAGTATTCAAAACAATCAAAACTGTCCAGATCGAATAGGTAACCAGTCAAACGAGTCGATTCATTAACCTCCACGACTAAATCGGCCAATAAACCTGGTTCATCCCGTTGCATGCCTAGGGTTTGCAGCAAACCTGTCATAAACTAGCAATGTGTGAAGTTGGTGACCCGACCGTTTCATAACGGAAACGGTCCGTTTCGGCCAAGTCAGCAATGACTCGGCCGAGTCATTGCTGACTCGACCTTCCGAACCGAATCATCAACTGTTTCGCTGGGGAGGCCTTTGACCCGGATCAACCCGGCCGAGTCAATGTTGACTCGGCCGTTTTTTAAAACAATGATACCTTGGATCAAATACCTGGGGTCAATACTTCGGACAAGATACCTTGGACCAATACCATGGGTCAAAATACCAAGGACCAAATACCACGGACCAAAACCAAGTTTTCCAACATGTACGCGCTTCTTCTTGCGTGAAAATGTGTGTATATGCATACACGCCTTTTGGTCTGCTAACCTGCATGTATACGTCATTTAGTCAAGGGGAACCTGCGTTTACCTCTTTTTTCCTTAATTTTGTGATCCTGAGCTGTGATCTATCATCTGAGTGAGTTTCCATCAAGAACAACACCTGTGTCATAGCGCCAAACCTATGTCATAATGCCAACAATCTTCCCCTTTGGACTTGATGGCAACCCCAAGTCATTCTCCCCCTTTGTCATCAAGGGCAAAGGGTTATGCTCCCCCTGAGTACATGCTGAATTCTTTAATATGCTGAAGTGTGTTGTTCATGCTCCCCCTGTTTGTAAGCAAGGTCTGCAAAAAGATGTTCTACAAGAACATGACTTTGTACATCTTAAATGACCTTCCTATCACCAAAGACTCCTGACACCGCATCCATCTCCCAACCAAGTGGGGATATACCAAAAATTACGCATCCACCCAACCAAGTGGGGATACATCAAAAGTTTATACATGATAAAACAAGAACATTACAT
This sequence comes from Pinus taeda, assembly GCA_000404065.3. NCBI lineage: Eukaryota > Viridiplantae > Streptophyta > Pinopsida > Pinales > Pinaceae > Pinus > Pinus taeda. The sequence continues at coordinate 49,241 of APFE030777673.1, forward strand.
CATCCATCCCAGGCATAGTGGGGAAACAAAATGTGTCGTTACATGACCTTGATAATAAAAGTTATACATAACATAGAGACAAAATATCTAAAACAAGACTATGATAGTCATCAACAACTATCATCAACATCATCTGTCAATCACCATCTAGGCCAACGACCATGATCTCCCTCTGCACCTATTCCACATGAATTAAAAACAACTGTAAATTGTACCACGATCTTCTAAGGTAATGCCAACAATGATAATGCATTATTAGAAGTATATGCTCCCCCTGAACTTGTGCCAAATGATCACTGTTAGACCCATATTAGACTCTTTTCATCCTGAGTCTGGCCCACTGATATTCTTCAAACCAACATATACGCGGCTGTATCCACAACAACCGGCGTATGTACGTGGATACGCTTCATGAAACTTGCGTACAACCACTGTTCTCTGAAACAGATAAGTGTCAACGACAAGATGATGCATCAACTACTCCCAGCTTTTGTCTGAGCTATTCAAATGTCTCTCTGGGCAATGGTTTGGTGAATATATCAGCAATCTATTCCTTGCAGGGAACATACTCCAATTTGACCTTTTGTTCAAGCACTTGTTCCCGGAGAAAATTATATTTGGCAGGTATGTGCTTGGTCTTGGAATGCATGACTGGATTCTTTGAAACACTGATTGCACTTGTATTATCACATAGAATGGAGATGGGTGGAATACATGTGATCTAAATGTCTTGCAATGTTTGCATCATCCAAAGGAGTTGTGTGCAACAAGATGCAGCAACCACATATTCTGCTTCAACTGTAGATTATGCAATGAACTTTGTTCTTGCTGAACCAAGACACTAACCTGGAGCCCTTTAGAATGCACCCCACTAGGCTTTTTCTGTCATCCATGCTTCTGCCCATTACATCTGTATATGCATGAAGTGTAAGATCTGTATCTCTAGGATACCATAAACCAAAGTTTTGTGTTCCTTGAAGATATTTGAAAATCCTTTAACTGCCTGAAGGTGTGCTTCCTTTGGATTTGCTTGGAATCTTCCGACAATTCCCACTGCATGCATGATGTCTGGTCAGGTACCTGTTAGATAGAGTATATTACCAATTATGGATCTGTAGGTTGGTTGATGTACTGCTGCTGATTCATCATTTGCGCTGAGGCTGCATCCTCTTACCATAGGGGTACATATTGGTTTAGAATCTTCCATGCCATATTTCTTCAAGATTTGCTTGAGGTACTTGGTTTGTGATAGAAAAATACCATCTTTATTTTGTTGAACTTGTAAACCAAGAAAATATGTGAGCTCACCAAGCAGGGACATTTCAAATTCTTTATGCATTACCAAAGCAAAGTTTTGACTCATGGCTTCTTCATTGCTACCAAAAATGATATCATCAACATACACAACAAGTATTAGCAATTTATCATTGTCAATTTTTATATGTAGATTGCTATCAGCTGATCCTTTTGAAAAACCTTGTTGATGAAGGAATTTGTCAAGACGATAATACTAGACCCTTGGAGCTTGTTTTAGACCATAGAGAGTCTTTCTGAGTCTGCATACAAGTTTTGGATCATTTCCAAGGATGAATTCGTATGGTTGCTCAATATACACTTCTTCTTCTAGGTCTCCATTAAGAAAGGCAGATTTCACATCCATTTGATATACTTTGAACTTCTAAAAGCTAGAAAGAGCAAGGAACATTCTTATGGCTTCAAGTCTCACAACAGGTGCAAAAGTTTCTTCAGAATCTATACCTTCTTGTTGAGCATACCCTTTACAAACAAGTCTGGCCTTGTTTCTAATAACTTCTCCATTTTCATTTAGCTTGTTTTTGAAAATCCATTTGGTTCCCATGATATTCTTATCATTAGGTCTGGGAACCAATTCCCAAGTATTATTCTTTTCAATCTGCTCAAGTTCTTCATTCATGGCCTTGACCCAACATTCATCTTTGCATGCTTCATTGACATTTTGCGATTCAACGGAGGAAAGCAATGCTAAATAGCTTGAAGCTTCTATAATAGTTTTTCTTGTCTGCACTCCTGCTTTTTTCTGCTCCAAGACCCAACATTCATCTTTGCATGCTTCATTGACATTTTGCGGTTCAACGGAGGAAAGCAATGCTAAATAGCTTGAAGCTTCTGTAATAGTTCTTCTTGTCTGCACACCTGCTTTTTTTTGCCCCAAGATTTGAGTCTCTAAATGATTCTTCTAAACATATCTGGATGGAGTCTTTTTTCTACCCTTATCTGTTCTTTTGGTGCCTCATTGGTTTCTTCTTCTTCAGAATTAGTTTGATTTTATGTGGAAGGATAGTCCTCATCTTTTTCATAATCTTTGGTTTTTACTTGCTTTGGATTTTTGCTTGCTTCATCAACCACAACATCAATACTTTCAACAATTTTCCCAAGTCTTCTATTATAACACTTATATCCTTTTACTTCGGGAAGAGTAACCAAGGAGAATGCCTTCATTTGCTCTAGGTTCAAACTTGCCAAGTTTTTCATCAGTTCTTTTGATGTAACATTTGCTTTCAAAAACTTTGAAGTATTTTACAGTAGGAGTCTTACCATACCACAGTTCATGAGAAGTTTGAGTGCTATTTACCCAGACGTTTGTTTTGTTGAGAATAGTGACGACAGCAAATGCAGCTTCACCCCAGAAGGTTGCAGGAGTTCCGGACTCATATAGTATAGCACAAGCCATTTGTTGAACATTTCTATTCATCCTTTCTACCACTCCATTTTGCTAAGGAGTTCTTGCTGTAGAGAATTCCCTTCTTATTCCATGTTCTTCACAAAAGTCGAAGAATTCATCCGAGGTAAATTCCCTCTTTGATCAGACCTGAGGCATTTGATTTTGCGATCTGATTCATTTTCAACCAAAGCTTTGAAGGCTTTGAACTTTTCGAAAGCTTTGTTTTTATGCTTTAGAAGTCCTATCCAACACATTCTGGAAAAGTCGTCAATGAATAATATAAAGTATTCTTCTCCACGAGGTGACTTTTTCCTAGATGGATCACATAAATTAGTGTGAACAAGTTCAAGAGGCTTACTAGCTGATCCTTCTTTCTCAGGGAAATGTGCTCTGGTTTGCTTACCAAATTGACATGATTTGCATATTGTATTTTTTGGAATGCTGATATCTAGAAGATCACGAACTACCTTGTATCTACATGCTTTTCTTATTTGAGAGAAGCTTAGATGCCCCAATCCTCTGTGCCATAGCCAATGTTTATCATTTTTGCTTAGGTAGCACTGTTGTTGTCCCCCCTTGAGTATGTACAGGTTGTTTGGAGTTCTTACACCTTTGATCACTGTTTCTCCTGTATCAAGTTCACGAACAACACATCCATTTGATCGAAATACTACCTCATTTCCTTGATCACACATTTCACTGACACTCAATAGATTATGCTTTAGACCATCTACATACATAACATTCCCAGCTTTAACTTTTTCTTTTAAGAGAATGAAGCCTTTACCTTTTATGACTGCAAGAGTGTCATTACCAAATGAGACCTTCTTTTCCTTTTCTAAGGTATTATATGACTGAAGTTTTTCTTTATCACCTGTCATGTGTTTTGAGCATCACTGTCGATGTACCACTGATTTTATTGTCCTTCTGCATACAAGGCTATACCACATCTTTCTATTTGCGATTCTTTCTTTCTCCATGTTTTGGGACCCAATGAAGCATGCTCCTTCTGAGATGTTTGCCAAAATTTACTCCTGCATTCAAAATCTTTATGATCGAAGTTGTTACAGATAGAGCATTCTATTTCATTTTCAAGAGCAGAAAAGTTATTGTAGGTCCTTTTCATGATCCCAATCACATTCCTTTGATTTCGTGCTTCTCTAGTCATGATGGTCTTGTAAGCAACACATTGAGCAGTTTTGTGTCCAAAGTTATGACATGAAAAACATTGGCCATTAAAGAAATTCCTGCGATTATCTAATCTATTGACCTGATGATTGTAGTTTCCATTGACAATCATTCTTGAAGAAAAATGATTTACTTGAGGTAGGTTGTAGCTTCTGTTCATTCTTGAAGTAGATTGAACCCGATTTACCTGGTGATCTGCTTTATGCCTTTGTTAATGATTGTCAACCTGTTCACTTCTCCTTGCTGCATCAAGATAGCTTTTGGAGGTTGATGGCTTCTGTGCTTGAAATACTTTTTCTGTATATCCAAGACTTGTCTTTATCAGAGGAGAACAT
>APFE030777673.1:53474-84065 GCA_000404065.3 Pinus taeda
CATGATTGTTGTACAAATAGGTTAATTGTTCGGAGCTAGGAAAGTATTATTTGTTTGAACTTTGGCCCCTTCTTTTGTGTGTGCACTAAATAACAATTCAAGGAATTTGAGAGGATTAATTAGATCATCAAATTGATTTACAGATGTGATGGAGATGCACAAATGCTTAACTACAAGTATCATTCCTCCCTAGCTATTTAAGGCTAATGCATCCAACGAGTTCCTCAAGCCTGTAGAAGACATGCCATGCCAATTACATTATATTATTAGAATAGATGATTGATATAGGTAGTGTAACCCATAACAGTATGTAGGGGTTCACCCAACTGTAGAGAACCCACAACAAACAGGGAAAAATTTTGCTCCCCACCACCTATATGTGCATTCACTTAATTAAGTTCACGTTACATGTTCTACTTCTAATCAACAGATGTCAGAAACATTATGATGCTGTAAGTCTAAAAAAACATCCTCTGACCAATAAAAGCAGCCCGAGCAACTAATATGACTATAAAAAAGTATTTGTGACTAAAGTTACCTGACTCACTGGGGTAATGACTTCACGAGGCCAAAGAGTAATAGTTCACCTGATATGGGAAACTTAAGAATAAAAGAAAATAAAAATAGATAAAAGACTACAAAGAATATTATTTTCAATAATATCTATGTTCACAATGTCAATATAATGTAAATTTCAGTATAGCTCATTTCAAATTGTAGTATTCAAAACAATCAAAACTGTCCAGATCGAATAGGTAACCAGTCAAACGAGTCGATTCATTAACCTCCACGACTAAATCGGCCAATAAACCTGGTTCATCCCGTTGCATGCCTAGGGTTTGCAGCAAACCTGTCATAAACTAGCAATGTGTGAAGTTGGTGACCCGACCGTTTCATAACGGAAACGGTCCGTTTCGGCCAAGTCAGCAATGACTCGGCCGAGTCATTGCTGACTCGACCTTCCGAACCGAATCATCAACTGTTTCGCTGGGGAGGCCTTTGACCCGGATCAACCCGGCCGAGTCAATGTTGACTCGGCCGTTTTTTAAAACAATGATACCTTGGATCAAATACCTGGGGTCAATACTTCGGACAAGATACCTTGGACCAATACCATGGGTCAAAATACCAAGGACCAAATACCACGGACCAAAACCAAGTTTTCCAACATGTACGCGCTTCTTCTTGCGTGAAAATGTGTGTATATGCATACACGCCTTTTGGTCTGCTAACCTGCATGTATACGTCATTTAGTCAAGGGGAACCTGCGTTTACCTCTTTTTTCCTTAATTTTGTGATCCTGAGCTGTGATCTATCATCTGAGTGAGTTTCCATCAAGAACAACACCTGTGTCATAGCGCCAAACCTATGTCATAATGCCAACAATCTTCCCCTTTGGACTTGATGGCAACCCCAAGTCATTCTCCCCCTTTGTCATCAAGGGCAAAGGGTTATGCTCCCCCTGAGTACATGCTGAATTCTTTAATATGCTGAAGTGTGTTGTTCATGCTCCCCCTGTTTGTAAGCAAGGTCTGCAAAAAGATGTTCTACAAGAACATGACTTTGTACATCTTAAATGACCTTCCTATCACCAAAGACTCCTGACACCGCATCCATCTCCCAACCAAGTGGGGATATACCAAAAATTACGCATCCACCCAACCAAGTGGGGATACATCAAAAGTTTATACATGATAAAACAAGAACATTACATCATCCATCCCAGGCATAGTGGGGAAACAAAATGTGTCGTTACATGACCTTGATAATAAAAGTTATACATAACATAGAGACAAAATATCTAAAACAAGACTATGATAGTCATCAACAACTATCATCAACATCATCTGTCAATCACCATCTAGGCCAACGACCATGATCTCCCTCTGCACCTATTCCACATGAATTAAAAACAACTGTAAATTGTACCACGATCTTCTAAGGTAATGCCAACAATGATAATGCATTATTAGAAGTATATGCTCCCCCTGAACTTGTGCCAAATGATCACTGTTAGACCCATATTAGACTCTTTTCATCCTGAGTCTGGCCCACTGATATTCTTCAAACCAACATATACGCGGCTGTATCCACAACAACCGGCGTATGTACGTGGATACGCTTCATGAAACTTGCGTACAACCACTGTTCTCTGAAACAGATAAGTGTCAACGACAAGATGATGCATCAACTACTCCCAGCTTTTGTCTGAGCTATTCAAATGTCTCTCTGGGCAATGGTTTGGTGAATATATCAGCAATCTATTCCTTGCAGGGAACATACTCCAATTTGACCTTTTGTTCAAGCACTTGTTCCCGGAGAAAATTATATTTGGCAGGTATGTGCTTGGTCTTGGAATGCATGACTGGATTCTTTGAAACACTGATTGCACTTGTATTATCACATAGAATGGAGATGGGTGGAATACATGTGATCTAAATGTCTTGCAATGTTTGCATCATCCAAAGGAGTTGTGTGCAACAAGATGCAGCAACCACATATTCTACTTCACTGTAGATAATGTGGCAATTGACTTGTTTCCCCCCCCCCCCCCTTTTTTTTTTGCCCCCTTGGACCCCAAAAAAAGAACAAAAAAAAAACTCTCAACCTGGAGGCCAATATGAATGCAGCCACCACTAGTGCTTTTTTCTGTCATCCAGCTTCCTGCCAATCTACTATCCATCTGTTATAGCATGAAGTGTAAGATCTGTATCTCTAGGATACCATAAACCAAAGTTTTGTGTTCCTTGAAGATATTTGAAAATCCTTTAACTGCCTGAAGGTGTGCTTCCTTTGGATTTGCTTGGAATCTTCCGACAATTCCCACTGCATGCATGATGTCTGGTCAGGTACCTGTTAGATAGAGTATATTACCAATTATGGATCTGTAGGTTGGTTGATGTACTGCTGCTGATTCATCATTTGCGCTGAGGCTGCATCCTCTTACCATAGGGGTACATATTGGTTTAGAATCTTCCATGCCATATTTCTTCAAGATTTGCTTGAGGTACTTGGTTTGTGATAGAAAAATACCATCTTTATTTTGTTGAACTTGTAAACCAAGAAAATATGTGAGCTCACCAAGCAGGGACATTTCAAATTCTTTATGCATTACCAAAGCAAAGTTTTGACTCATGGCTTCTTCATTGCTACCAAAAATGATATCATCAACATACACAACAAGTATTAGCAATTTATCATTGTCAATTTTTATATGTAGATTGCTATCAGCTGATCCTTTTGAAAAACCTTGTTGATGAAGGAATTTGTCAAGACGATAATACTAGACCCTTGGAGCTTGTTTTAGACCATAGAGAGTCTTTCTGAGTCTGCATACAAGTTTTGGATCATTTCCAAGGATGAATTCGTATGGTTGCTCAATATACACTTCTTCTTCTAGGTCTCCATTAAGAAAGGCAGATTTCACATCCATTTGATATACTTTGAACTTCTAAAAGCTAGAAAGAGCAAGGAACATTCTTATGGCTTCAAGTCTCACAACAGGTGCAAAAGTTTCTTCAGAATCTATACCTTCTTGTTGAGCATACCCTTTACAAACAAGTCTGGCCTTGTTTCTAATAACTTCTCCATTTTCATTTAGCTTGTTTTTGAAAATCCATTTGGTTCCCATGATATTCTTATCATTAGGTCTGGGAACCAATTCCCAAGTATTATTCTTTTCAATCTGCTCAAGTTCTTCATTCATGGCCTTGACCCAACATTCATCTTTGCATGCTTCATTGACATTTTGCGATTCAACGGAGGAAAGCAATGCTAAATAGCTTGAAGCTTCTATAATAGTTTTTCTTGTCTGCACTCCTGCTTTTTTCTGCTCCAAGACCCAACATTCATCTTTGCATGCTTCATTGACATTTTGCGGTTCAACGGAGGAAAGCAATGCTAAATAGCTTGAAGCTTCTGTAATAGTTCTTCTTGTCTGCACACCTGCTTTTTTTTGCCCCAAGATTTGAGTCTCTAAATGATTCTTCTAAACATATCTGGATGGAGTCTTTTTTCTACCCTTATCTGTTCTTTTGGTGCCTCATTGGTTTCTTCTTCTTCAGAATTAGTTTGATTTTATGTGGAAGGATAGTCCTCATCTTTTTCATAATCTTTGGTTTTTACTTGCTTTGGATTTTTGCTTGCTTCATCAACCACAACATCAATACTTTCAACAATTTTCCCAAGTCTTCTATTATAACACTTATATCCTTTTACTTCGGGAAGAGTAACCAAGGAGAATGCCTTCATTTGCTCTAGGTTCAAACTTGCCAAGTTTTTCATCAGTTCTTTTGATGTAACATTTGCTTTCAAAAACTTTGAAGTATTTTACAGTAGGAGTCTTACCATACCACAGTTCATGAGAAGTTTGAGTGCTATTTACCCAGACGTTTGTTTTGTTGAGAATAGTGACGACAGCAAATGCAGCTTCACCCCAGAAGGTTGCAGGAGTTCCGGACTCATATAGTATAGCACAAGCCATTTGTTGAACATTTCTATTCATCCTTTCTACCACTCCATTTTGCTAAGGAGTTCTTGCTGTAGAGAATTCCCTTCTTATTCCATGTTCTTCACAAAAGTCGAAGAATTCATCCGAGGTAAATTCCCTCTTTGATCAGACCTGAGGCATTTGATTTTGCGATCTGATTCATTTTCAACCAAAGCTTTGAAGGCTTTGAACTTTTCGAAAGCTTTGTTTTTATGCTTTAGAAGTCCTATCCAACACATTCTGGAAAAGTCGTCAATGAATAATATAAAGTATTCTTCTCCACGAGGTGACTTTTTCCTAGATGGATCACATAAATTAGTGTGAACAAGTTCAAGAGGCTTACTAGCTGATCCTTCTTTCTCAGGGAAATGTGCTCTGGTTTGCTTACCAAATTGACATGATTTGCATATTGTATTTTTTGGAATGCTGATATCTAGAAGATCACGAACTACCTTGTATCTACATGCTTTTCTTATTTGAGAGAAGCTTAGATGCCCCAATCCTCTGTGCCATAGCCAATGTTTATCATTTTTGCTTAGGTAGCACTGTTGTTGTCCCCCCTTGAGTATGTACAGGTTGTTTGGAGTTCTTACACCTTTGATCACTGTTTCTCCTGTATCAAGTTCACGAACAACACATCCATTTGATCGAAATACTACCTCATTTCCTTGATCACACATTTCACTGACACTCAATAGATTATGCTTTAGACCATCTACATACATAACATTCCCAGCTTTAACTTTTTCTTTTAAGAGAATGAAGCCTTTACCTTTTATGACTGCAAGAGTGTCATTACCAAATGAGACCTTCTTTTCCTTTTCTAAGGTATTATATGACTGAAGTTTTTCTTTATCACCTGTCATGTGTTTTGAGCATCACTGTCGATGTACCACTGATTTTATTGTCCTTCTGCATACAAGGCTATACCACATCTTTCTATTTGCGATTCTTTCTTTCTCCATGTTTTGGGACCCAATGAAGCATGCTCCTTCTGAGATGTTTGCCAAAATTTACTCCTGCATTCAAAATCTTTATGATCGAAGTTGTTACAGATAGAGCATTCTATTTCATTTTCAAGAGCAGAAAAGTTATTGTAGGTCCTTTTCATGATCCCAATCACATTCCTTTGATTTCGTGCTTCTCTAGTCATGATGGTCTTGTAAGCAACACATTGAGCAGTTTTGTGTCCAAAGTTATGACATGAAAAACATTGGCCATTAAAGAAATTCCTGCGATTATCTAATCTATTGACCTGATGATTGTAGTTTCCATTGACAATCATTCTTGAAGAAAAATGATTTACTTGAGGTAGGTTGTAGCTTCTGTTCATTCTTGAAGTAGATTGAACCCGATTTACCTGGTGATCTGCTTTATGCCTTTGTTAATGATTGTCAACCTGTTCACTTCTCCTTGCTGCATCAAGATAGCTTTTGGAGGTTGATGGCTTCTGTGCTTGAAATACTTTTTCTGTATATCCAAGACTTGTCTTTATCAGAGGAGAACATTGCACTTTGATAATTTCATCTAAAGTTTCTGATCCTTTAGCAAATCTAAGATTGAGAGCTTTTGTTTTCTCAATATTTTTCCTTAGACCCACAATTTCACACTCTTAACTTTTCATTATGTTTTTCCCTTTCAGCAAGTTGGAATGTTAGAGTATCTATAATCATACTTTTTTCTTCTAAACATATTTTAAGTTTAGAAATTTCTTCATAGAGACCATCTTCATCTAAAGTATCCAAGAAATCATCATTTTCAAAAGCCATCAAAAGTCTATAATCATTACCATGTTCATCTTCATCACTATTTGATAAACCATCGCTATCTTCATGTGTATAGTAGCTCTTCTTACTTACAGTATGTTTTCTATTCCATTTTGCTGGTTCCTTACCTTTATCCAGCGTATCATTATGAGGACATTTGGCTGCATAATGACCAACTCTTTCACAAGCAAAGCATTTGAAAGGCAGTTTACCTCTGGATCTTCCAGAACTCTGTTGAAGGTTCTTGACAAAGTTTGCTTCTTCCTCTCCTTCTGAAATGTGTCCCGATTCATTGATCTCTTCTCTTCCCAAAGCCTTGAATGCGGCTTCTCTCATATTTGATGGACCCCCTTTTCTCATTTCGAAAGCAGTTAGGATTCTGTGCAGCTGTGTCATAGCAATACTCTGAAGATTCTGCTTTTCTTCTATGGCATAAACTTTTGATTCAAACTTAAAAGACAAGGATCTCAAAACCTTTCCAACTATAGTAACTTATTTTATCTCTTCACCCAAGTTTTTCATGTGATTAACAATCTCATCTATACGTAAGAAGTAATTAGCTATACTTTCATCATTGTGCATTTTGAGAGTTTCATATTGAATTCTAAGAGATTGTAGTTTTGCACGTTTTACCTGATCGTCTCCTTCATAGCTTAGAATGATCTTGTCCCATATTTCTTTGGTAGTTTTGAGCTGCATAACCTTGACAAATTCTAATTGTGACAGACTCCCCAATAATGTGTTGACAGTCTTGGCATTTGTTTCATACTGCTTTTTACCTGCAGTATCTGTAGGAATTGCTGATGGAGATGTGTATCCTCCTTCCATGATTTCCCAAACATCTATTCCAAGAGATTGAAGATAGGTTGTGGTTCTTACCTTCCAATAAATGAAGTTGCTCCCATCGAAGATTGGTGGTCTAATGGATCCCTCTCTTTCGTAGGTACTCATGATGATAGATCTTCCTTCAAGCGATCAAGCTTCTTCTGAAGGACCTACTCTGATACCAATTGTTGGAAATAATACTGAGAGGGCGGGGGTGAATTAGTATTATCAATTTAACAATTTTACATTTTCATACACAAATTTATATACGCTACTTTTGTTAATGAAACTTGCATGTATACGCAACTGTGTTTAGAGCAACCATCGTATATCTTGCAAACTTATAATTTGGTTAGTTGATCCTTAATCTATGTATTAGAACCATATAAACAGTAACAGGTGCAATAAACTAAATAAGCAATCACACACATGAACACAAGATATAAGGTAGAAACCCAATGTGGGTGAAAACCACCTGCTGCAATCGTTTCTATCTTTCTTTAACAAGAAACTTCTTTTTACAAATTTTGTACTAGTGCAGTCTTATACCAGTACGCAGGCTTCTACCTGCAGAAGGCTACAACCTTCTCTCGTTCTCCAGCTTCTCCTGGAAGGGAACTACAACCCCCTAGCTCTTGTACTCGCTGGTGTGTATACTAGTACGTAGGTGCTGACCTACAAAAGGCTACAACCTTCCTTCTCTTTTCTTCCAGGGACGACATTTCATAAATTTTCAGACTGGATCCACCAATCAATCAAAGATCAAATATATCTGCATCAATTACTCTCCTTTGCACCAACCAAAACTGAATCAAACAATCACTTTTCTGAATGTTGTAACCAAAACATAGTAATAGTAACCAGAACCCGATGCAAAACCTAGAACACTGCAACAACAAACGGAAGTAGCTAAAACATATTTTATGAGACGTACGCTACTTCAATGTGTCGAACCTGCGTTCTTATGCTGTTATCTGAAGGTAGACCTGCATATACGTTGTTTTGAAACGCCGAACCAGCATGTATACGCGCCTTTGCTATACTGAACCTGCGTACAGATCTATAAAAAATGATTTAACCTTTACAACTATTCAGACATCAATTATACCCAAATCATCAGATTTACAGATTACGACATGCACCAATTATAAAAGATCAAAACCACACAAAGATACTTCTCTTCAAGCCTAAAGATCTTGACCCATCAATAGAACTTGTCCTTCTTCAGGCACTCAGGTTCCTCCTTGATTCAGATCCAGCTATGCACCATAACCCAATGACCAGTATTCTAGATCTTGCTCTTCATTAGATATTCAATGCTTGAGTGCCTTTGCCTAATGATCTCTTCCTCCTCTTATAGTCTTAGGCCTTAATACCATGGTCCAAAACCACTTTAGAATCAATACCTTGGACCAAATACCTGGGGTCAATACTTCGAACAAGATACCTTGGACCAATACCATGGGTCAAAATACCAAGGACCAAATACCACGGACCAAAACCAAGTTTTCCAACATGTACGCGCTTTTCCTTGAGTGAAAGTGCGTGTATACGCATACGCGCCTTTTGGTCTGCTCATCCGCGTGTAGACGCGGTTTGGTCAAAGAGAACCTGCGTATACCTCTTTTTTCCTTCATGTTGTGATCCTGAACTGTGATCTGTCATCTGAGTGAGTTGCCATCAAGAACAACACTTGTGTCATAGCACTAAACCTGTGTCATAATTGCCAACATTCTCTTTGATTAGTAACTGCTTGTGAATGATTTTTGATTATGATCTTCTTCTTCTTAAATTATTAGTGTTCTTCATCAAATGGTAACCAATGCATGAACATAAATAGACAAGAGACATAACATGTAGGCTATGGGCCAGGGCCAAAGCCTCTCACTCTTTGAGAGGAAAACCTGCACAAATTCTTCTTATAGAGATTCCAATTGACGAATACCAAGACCAAGAGCCCTGACCTATTAGCCTCTCCAAGACCAAGACACAAGTCCTCTTACATTTTCTCGTTTACTCTTCCTCGGTTCCTTCTACTCTAGATTTCGCACCATATGTGATGACACCCAACTGTGATCACTGTGTTTGTCAAGGAAAACGAACTTTCGCCTTCAGTAGTGACACCGAGTCCTGAACCAAAGTTAATGCCCTTCATCGAGACCTCCTTTCTTGTCACAGTAATGAACCCTTGACACTGTGACTCGATCTTGCTTCTCCTTTTGTCACTGTAATGCATCCATTCAATACTCAGAAAGAGCTCTGAGTTTCTAATGACTAAGATCATCCTCATTGTTCCCTCCTTTCTTCCTCGCAGTCCCTTCCTTCTTTATCTGAACTTGACATCCTAACTTGGCACCTTTTCGCTATCACTGTGACTTGAATCTCAGAGGGATCCGAATTCCCTTACCTCCCACTAAGCTGTAGCCTTCATCGAATTCTGGCCTTCATTGAAATGGTTATGCGAATCAAAGATAACCCGGTCTTTTCTTCTATCACAAACATCTGAAAAACTCAAAGAATGATGTCTGAATTTCTGCCTTTTTGAACTGGGCCGAGGTTGCTATTTATAGTGTTTTGTTCGTCCTATTAAGCCAACATGAACCATGTGAATCGATGTGTCTTTGTAAGTTAAGCTGACATTATCTTTACTTCGTTTGGATGCCGACTTCAAGGGAGGGGGACTGTGCTTGCCTTTGGAGGGCTTCTAGACACTTAATAGACTCATATATTTGACACATGCTCAAGAAGATCTCTTCATACATGACATTAATTCTTTTGACTTTAATGATAAATTTAAGGCTCTCAATGGGAGCTATTAATAAATAAAAAACTCTTGCTCATGAAACCCATGAAGCAAGGCTTAAAATAATAATTTTATTTTCTTCACTACATCATTTACAAAAGTCACAATTACATGTCATTATGAAGACCGAACCTAGTTACATTTTACAACACAAAAGAGGGTTGTAGAATGTTACCTACAACTAGTACTCATGTGATTGGATGTAAGATCTTGAAAGAAGCATGACTTGAAAGAGGTTGTTGTATGAAGGATAACCAAATGTGGACTAAAAGATCACTTTCCAAGGAAGAAAAGGATGACATGATTGTTGGTTCAACACTATGGTTTGTTGAAGGGAAGTGATGAAGAAGATGGCCTATGCCCTATGATGAAGTTATGAAGAAGAAAGGCTCCATGGTGATGAAGTCGTATATAGAGGAGCTCGTACATGTGATGATGACAATAAAGCCCTGAGAGCTACTACCATAGTAGCTAATGAGTGACACTTCTCCCTAATTGAGAGGGAGCTCCTCCCTAGTTGAGAGGGAGTGACAGATATAGTTCTCTGCTTCATGTGTCATGTACTAGACCAGGACTAACAGCCATAAGTCTTAGTGAAGGCAATGAGGAGAGAATGGCGTTCGGAGGATTAGGTAAGCATCTAAGACAAATACTCCTTGAGGATTTGGAATCCGAAATAATAAGTAGCCTTGTGGCCGATACTCTTTGAGGATGAGGTAGGGCATCCAATAGGTAAGAGTAGTCGAAGAGGAAATTCCTTGAGGATGTGTAAATCCAAGACAGGAATAGTCCTAGAAGGACATACCTTGTGAACATTTGGATGGGGTATGTGCCTTTAGAGGTACTGTGGTGTCCAACCTAAAAACTCCCAACATTGTGCTTTGATCTATTGAGAGATAGAGCATGTTAGTCAAGGCGTTGCTATGTTGACAATGCTGATTGTATATTGCTCATAATGTTGATGCTTAAGATGGCTTACCAATCCAACTCTTCTTATTAGAATATTTGAATGGAAGTAATGTCCTTGTACGTGTGGTCAATTTTGAATAACTCCCTAGTTAAGAGGGAGTGTTGAAATGTAACTAGTGTTGGTCTTCATAATTTGTACTTGAGTCGTGACTTGATATAATCATTGATGTACTTGTCAAAAGAAAAAGAAAAGAAAGATTATTTGTAAAAAAAAATATTTTATTGAAATGGGTTTCTTGCCCGTCATATTGTTGTCCTATGTCAAAGTACCCATTGAGTGCTATAGGGGTCTTGTTGACAAGTCAGAAGGTCAAGGTCATTATGTACTAGCCCTTGGAGGGCTCCTATATCAAGAAAGAGAATAATAAATGTAAATTGTATTGTCTAAAGTGCCTCCAAGTGATGAGTTGGCCAACCTTCTTCAAGTCGGCCCAAGGTGGCCCAATTCATCCTCAAGCAAAGCCTATATAAAGGAACTCGCTCTCCTCATTTGGACATATATCCAACAAGTAATATATCTTTGATCCAACGAGAGAATTAGCGGAGATATGATCTAGGGAAGAAGGGAAGGAGGAGTGAATTTCTGTGGAAGCCAGTGAAAGAAGAAAGGAAGCTATTTCAGGATCTGCTTGCTCACACGTGTGATTTTTTGAAGGAGGAACTAGGGTTTCCTCAGTTTTGTTGTGCAAAGATATTCTTTAAGGTTTTGGCTGGCTCGTCACTTGGGGTTTGGTCAAGGTCTTGGAAGTTTTCATTGAAATTCTATAAGAAGAGATTTTCGTGGGTCTTCCTTTCTAGTAGAGGTTTTGGCCCTGGCTAGCAGCGTACATTATTGTTCTTATGTTTTCATTGTGATCTTGTTATTGGCATTTGTCTTGATGATGAACAAAACTAAATAATAATGCTAATGTTCTAATATAGTTCACACGAAAATGTCAAGAATTGCAGAGAAATCAATTAATAAACACTCTAACTGTATGCCCTAGATTTTTCAACATCCTTGGCTCCAACAACTGAATCGACCCTTTGACTGGCCAGATCGAACTCTGCGTCTGAAGCTTCTGCGCAAACACTACACAACCCCACTGAGGAAACTCGGCCCTCTTGTAGCAGACTCTCCGAAATTGGAAGACCTCCTCCGGACTCACTGTCTCTACCCCCCTCTGTCTCTACGTCCCCTTTCTCGCTCAAACTCTTCCGGCAAGATGTTGCTCTCTGGAAAATCAAACTGCCTAAGGAAATTCGTTCTCCAAGTGTGTTTCTCCATCTACCCATCGACTTCTTCTTATAATCTCCAGTGGCAACTCCAACAACCAAGATTAAAATTTAATCAATGGCTGAGTTTCTAGATGATTCACACCGTTCTCAATTAATTCCTATTAATTAACCACATTTCCTAAGTTAGACTTAGGAAATTTTTAATTATGGTCAATTAATATAATTGAGCCATCTCTAGGTGGAATTTCCAGAAACTCTTGTGTTTTAGCCTCTCCAAAAACTAAACAAGGTCCCTCTTCCACCTCCACAACTAACCTTCCAAGTGACACCAAGTTTGAAGCCGCATGCAGTTGAGGTAGCTTGTCAGCCCAAATTACAACGGTTTCATCCAAATCTGAGGAGAAGTCCGTCAGTTCCTCCATTCCTTCCATAGAGGCTGTTCTTGCCATCCTATGAGCCGCAGACACAGACCCATAACCGTCATTGCCTCGCCGACTAGGTCACCACCTGCGACCTCATGCTCAAACCTCTAACCGAACCCTAGCCGCAAGAGAGTCATCAAGCTTAATCATCTTAGGAGTCATATTCTAAATTAGTAAATTCAAATAATAATGTTAATGATAATAATAGTAATAATTAATGAAGTGACATATGACCTAAGGGACATGACCATTCAGCAAATATGACTAGTGAATGTGTATATATACTGTCACGGAGATCATTGTAATTCTTATTAGCATATCTAATTTAATTATTTATTTGTCCTATATTGATTTTCATTTCACCAAAGTCGACCACTGATTTTACCATGAAACAGCCTTCTAGACATGTTTTAATATGTGCAAAACACATTTAATGATATCAAAATCCCCCAAAAAAAATATTACTGTATACCTCTAGGTGCTGAAATATGTGATTTTGATCCTTTACAACTCCGTTTTTAATTCCTGCAGGGTGGGCGCATTCTGACGGGTGGCTTGGTTATAGAGCATGAAGGGAATTTTGTGCAACCTACAATTGTGGAAATATCTAAAGATGCACCTGTTGTGAAGGAAGAGCTTTTTGGGCCTGTTCTCTATGTCTTGAAGTTTCAGGTAATGTAAAATGGTTATGTACAATTCTCATTTCCGGGGAAAATGTTGATCTTTTAGACTACAAAACATTTTATCAGTTTGCTAAAACTAAAAGTAAAACTCCTTGTAGATTACTTAGGACTTGCATGACCAGAGATATTTGTTGTTGATAGCAAGAGATGGTAGCCCCTGGTAAAGTGAATGACTACCTATTTAGCCAGAAACCAATTATGCATTTGATTCTGAAATATCTGGCTACAAAACTCTTATGTCATTGAAAACAATTTGGAAACTTGTTGAATGTAAGAAGCATCGAGAATCTTCGTGCAAATTGGTGTATCTAATAGCTGATCTTTATGTGCTCTTAACAGACCTTGGAGGAAGCTATTGAAATAAACAATTCTGTTGCTCAAGGCCTAAGTAGTTCCATCTTCACTCGGAGTCCAGAAGCTATTTTTAAGTGGATTGGGTACAGTATTAAAATTTGAAAAAATCCAGTATTTTGTACTCGCCAATTTATTATGATTCATACTCTCTCTCATACATCTATATGTTTATGAGTTGACTATTTCCTTGCTTTCCTTTCTATACATGTTTATGAGTTAACCATTTCCTTTCTTTCCTTTGTACTTCGCCTCCCTCTTGCTCAAATGGCTAACTTCAATTAATGCACCTGGCAAAATTATGGTTATACGTAATAAAATGTACTTATTAGGAATGGAATAGGTGTTCTACCGTTATACAATCAATGAATTGATGCATGTATCAGTATAACCAAGTAAATTTGAGCGGACTGGTAAAATTTTCCTCAATTTATCTTTATATCTAGTTATTCTAGTTATAAATGTCGTCTATTGTTACATATGGTAGTATAGTTATTGAATCTCGGCCTCCATGGTCGGTTTGTGTGAAAGCTCAGTCGCTTCAATGGAATAGAATAATCCAATGCAGTAATATTATTCATGCAAGTGAATCTACTCATTCTATGAATTGTGTCAAACCCAGTTATTATAGCTTCTGGACATAGTTGGCATTGTATATCTTCAATTACTAAAGGATAACCTAAAATAATAGGAAAGAAATATTTTGGTGAGAAATGGAGGACGACCTGCGTCTGGATGTGTGACACAAGCCAACATATCATGTGTCCACATGACAAATAATTCTACATAAGGTAGCCTACAACAGATGATTGGGCTTGGTAGTATAGTTATTGGATCTCGGCCTTCTTGGCTTCTTGTGTGAACGTTAATCCAATGCCATAATATTATTCATGCAAGTGAATCTACTCATTCTATGTGCTGTGCAAAACCCAGTTATTATAATTACTGGACATGTATTTCTTCAGTTATTAAAGGATGGTCTAAAATAATATATATATATATATATATATAGAAATGGACGGCCTGGGTCTGGATGTTTGACAGAAACTTGCATACAATGTCTCCACATGATGTGCGTCCTCGATAATTATACATAGGGCAACTTACAACAGTTTATTGGGCTGATCCAAACATGGATTACTTGATAATTTATTACTCGATAATTTAAATGGGGGTTGAGCAGGTTTCATTCTCTCCACATCTATATTTCTATGAAATAAGTGCATGCTTATAGGAAGGTATGAAGAATGGTACGAGAGTCTTTGTCTTTGCATGAGTTTGATTTACAAGAGTTTCATTATATGCATGCTCAATAGTTAAGTTACATGAGGACATGGGATATAGAAGATATGGAAATACCGTTGTCAAACATGGAGAATATATTTTATATAGAGATATTAAGAAATTGATATACATTAAAAAAACTTGATTTTTTTTTTTAAATCTCAATTTCACCCCTCACCTGCACAATGAGAGACCATAAAAGCTCATTTTATACAACTAAAAGTAAGAAAATAGCAATGGAAAATGCTGCTTCTTTTTTTGAGTCAAATAGATAGGAGATGTCTAGGGCACGTGTACTCTTTGCCTTACTCAATACATCCGTTTCCAATAATAGATTTACGGCGTCGTACAATTTGATCATAGACGCCATAGTTGGTAACAAGATCGGACGAACAATTCGATACGTAGCGAATTAGGGCACGCTGATGCAGTAACATTCAGGCTTAAGATTGACGCCTTTTTGGGATGTCGTGTTTCCGTTCATAATATTGTGACCACGCTATTTCTATTTTGATGGCAGCTTATTCCTGTTGTGTAATCAGTCTGTCATTGTTATGGCTGTGGTAACTTCCGAGTGCACGATTTAGATGGTGGCTATCCTGATTAAATTTGAAAGGTTACTCTTAAATTTTGATCCGAAAGGTATATATTCATTCAATATTTTTTATAAAGATGAAAAAATAATTGTAATTCAATTTATAAGAGTAAATTAAGTATACACTCCAAGAAATATATTTTAAATAAAATAGTGCCTTTCCAATTATTTAAAATTTTTAAATATAGCATCTTATATATATATATATATATATATATATTGAGGAATTTTGAAGTATAAAAATTACAATATAAAATTTTAAATACAATCACAAAATCAAACATTTAGAAAGAGGATGTAATTTATGTATCTTTATGATGCATATGTATTGCATCTTATGTTTATATTTTGTGCATATTTCAATTTTACTTAAGCATTGGATCATATTCATTCTAAATCTCATTAGAAAATAAGAAATTGCAATCGATTTTTAAAGGGTGATAATTTTATCAAAATATAATAAAGACAATGAAGAGACCCTACTTGCATTAAATGTCTCCAGGATATTAGAATAATACTATTTAGTGTTTAATGCTCATTCTTATTAGTTGTTGCTATTTTTATCTTTTTAGCAGTTTTTTAGATGAAACTGATTGTTTCTATTTCTTAATAGAAACTTGATGTTTCTATCACTGTAAATATCTTTGTATTATTATTGAGCTTCATTTTGCTCATCAATTCAATTCATTCATTGGAAATCCATATGCGTGTTTCGCACTGTTTTATGGTATCAGCGCTCAGGTATTTTTTTTCGAAATACTTTTTCATAGTTTGAAAAATTTAGTGCTTCATTTTGAAATTGCTCTTTTGTGGAGATTTTTTTTTTTCTTCTTCAGTTTCTATTAGGGTCATTGTGTGTGGTTTTGGATCTGGGCCATTCCGTGGAAACTGGTGCCTGCAATCGATTGATTGTATTTGCATTAAACGATTCAGCGTGCGTACGTTGGTTTTTTTTACGGGATTTCTTGCTACATGCCTACATTGGACTCCATTTGATCAAAGTTTTTCTGCTCCACGATTAAGCTTTTTCTCAGAATCTGGGTTTCATTCTACACACAGGTTATTTGTTACAGTCCGGATTCAATCTGCCGCTATCACATTGCCAATATCACACGATGACAACAATATAAAGTTGATGGACACGCCTGATCTCCACACAATTTTTTTTTGGAGTGCACGCGGGATTTTTTTTTAGCGTGGACATTGCATTCAAGCACGCGAACGTTGACTTCATACGTAGTGGCCATCGTTTGCTCTCGCCAGCTCTACCCGTGCTTGCATTTTTGCATCCAAGGTAAATGGCCCTGTTTGAAGAAGGTTCTGAGCAACACTCTATTATGTAGTATGCACCATGGCAGCATTGGAGAGGTAGTGGATCTTTTCGGATAATCAGCGGAGGTATTTCGTGTGTTAGCGACATTTTTTTTGCAACAGAGCTTTCCAAGAGTTTTCAAGTGCTTCCAGTGTGCTTCAAGACCCACCATCAGAATACACATTACGCTACTCAAAGGTTTCTCTTTCCGCGTGATGAAATAAAATCTGAGTCGGGGCAGTATCACATAAGTACGTAACAATTGTTTTTTTACAGTCAATGAGTGTAAAATCTACGTGGAAGAATCAATTTTTTTTGGTCTGCGTGAAAAAAATTGTTTTTGGCATTCCTTCATATTTACACCATCACGATTGTAAAATCTGCGTGGAAAAATCAGTTTTTCTTGGCATTTCTTCATATTCACACCATCATCTGTGAGTTTTTGTCCGGATCAGCCGGCATTTGCATTAAAATTCGTGCCAGATTTCTTTGGTGTTTTATGTGTCTTGGGAAAAGTGCAGATGGCTTCGCTAACCAATCTGATGTTGGAAGGCAGTGAACGTTTTAATGGCACCAATTATAGCATCTGGAAACAGAGAATGTTGACCATTTTTGAATATAGGCATCTTGACCAGCTTGTTTTGGCCAAAGAGCTCCGTCTTGGTATAGCTAGTACCCATCAAGATAATTTTGATGATCGAAATCGAGAGGCTGTTATGCTTCTCAAACTTTTTGTCACTGATGATCAATTACCATAGATTCCTTCTGACAAAACAACGGCTGAAATTTGGCAACATCTTAAGGAATTGCACGAGACATCCGGCAAGAGCAGAGATTTCTTTCTCAAGAATCAGCTGTTCTCCATCATGATGGACAAACATATGTCTTTACAAGAACATCTTAACAGGATTAAAGACATTCGAGATCAGCTCGAAGCCATTGGTCAGACCATGGAGGAAGAAGACATGGTAGTCATCACTCTAAAAAGTCTACCGAAATCTTATGAACATTTCATAGAAACACTCAACATTACCACCACAAATGTTGATCTGAAGTTTCCAGAGTTATGCACCAAACTCCTGCAGCAGGATCATTGGAAACAACAGTTTGGTAGTAGTGCTTCATCAGTGTCCTTGGAAAATGCTTTTGCTACCAAATATCAGTCCTCTCAGTCCTTTCAGCAGAAAGGTTCTTCTCAGCCTTTTGATCCGGCTAGGAAGAAAAGTGTGCAGTGTAATTACTGTCACAAGTTCGGCCACATGAAGAAAGATTGCCAACAGAGGATTGCTTCTGAACAGAAGAAACAGGGAGGGCCCCATCAGACAGCAAATGTTGCAGAACATTCTGAGTAGACAGATTCTACCTTTTATGCCTTTATGGCTAAAAGGTCTTCAAATCATGTTCTGTCTTCTGCTTGGTACATTGACTCTGGTGCATCACGCCATTTCTCTCACAAGCGTGATTGGTTTATTGACTTCTCACCTTTCAGTGATTTCGTGGTATTTGGTGGAGGTGAAAAGTACACAGTGGTTGGCAGAGGTACAGTTCAGATCTAGTCTGGTGGGCACACACTCATCTTCCTGAATGTGTACTATGTTCCTGGTATGGAAATTAATCTACTGTCTGTCAGCCAGATTATGAGGAACTCTCCTCAGCTTGATGTAGTGTTTAGTGCGCACAAGTGCTCTATTATCGACAGGGAGACTAGTCTTACAGTTTCTGTTGGCTTAGAAGATCATGGTCTATACAGGCTTCTTGACACTGGTGATTCTCCAGAAGTGGCTCTAGTAGCTCGTGTTTCTCCCATCAGCACTCTGTGGCATCAGCGATATGGACATCGAAACATGCAGTATCTCTCTCAGCTTTCTCGAGAGGGACTTGTGTTAGGGTTACCTGATATTCAGACTCAGCAGTTGAGCGTATGCGGCGCCTGTCAAGCTGGCAAGCAACATTGGTCTTCATTCAAGGATGGAGAATCTTGGTGCGCATCTAAGGTACTCTAGTTAATTCATGCTGATATTTGTGGTCCTATGAATACATCTTCTATCACTGCTTGCAAATATTTTTTGCTTATTGTAGATGATTTCAGTAGAAAGATGTGGGTGTATTTTCTAAAATATAAATCTGATGCATTTAGTACCTTTCAGAAGTTTAAAACCTTAGTTGAAAAAGAGTCTGGCTGTAATATCATGACTCTTAGGATAGATAACGAGGGGGAATTTTGTTCTTCTGCTTTTTCCAACTTCTGTGATACTCATGGCATCAAACGCCAGTTAACTACACCCTATACTCAACAGAACAGTGTTGTCGAACGCTGCAACCGCACGGTTGTTGAAATGGATCGTTCCATGTTACAACACAGGAGTGTTCCGAACAAATTATTGGTTGAAGCAGTATTTACTGCTGTTTATCTTCTTAATCGATCACCCACTCAGGCTGTTAAGGGGAAGACTCCCTAAGAGGTTTGGTCTGGCCGTAAGCCTAAGATCAGTCACCTCAAAGTATTTGGCTCAGTTGCATATGTTTGGATTCCAACTGCTAAGTGCTCTAAGTTGGATTCCAAAAGCCAGAAACTCATGATGACAGGGTACAGTGATCATCACAAGGCCTATAGACTAATAGATATAGCCACTAGTCGTCTTAGCTTCAGTCGAGATGTAGTATTTGATGAAGACAGAGGATTCTTTCAGTCTTCTCCTTCTGAGTAGTGTTCTAAGGATCAGCCTCACTGTGTTCTTCTTCTGGTAGGTCCACCTGATGGGAGGGATGATGCAGCATCAGTGTTTGATAATACACTACTTGAGCTTCCTCCGGAAAATAACCCTCCTCTTGCTGCCCCTATTGTTCTTTAGCCTTCTCCACCTCCTCCTGATATTGGTTCCTCTACTCTTCGGCCTAAATGGTGGGCTAAAACCATTGGTGATCTCCGGGATGATGAGCTCCTTGAAGGTAGAACTTCTAGACATAAGAGCAAACAATAGTCTACAGTAATTTTTGCTCTTATGGCTAACCTACACAGTATTTTTGAGCCTCAAACCTATTCAGAGGCTAAGGGTATATCTGAGTGGGAACAGGCTATGGAAGCTGAATTCCAGAGTCTTCAGAAGAATCACACGTGGACCCTTTCTGATCTTCGTGCAGGGAAAAAGCCCATCAGCTGCAAATGGGTGTATAAAGTGAAATGCAAAGTTGACGGAACCCTAGACAAGTATAAAGCTCGTCTTGTGGCTGGAGGGTTCTCACAGAAGGAAGGCATTGACTATGAGGAGACTTTTGCTCCTACAGCCAAGATGAGTACCATACGGCTTGTCCTTGCCCTAGCAGCTCAGTGCAATTGGAAAGTTCGTCAGATGGATGTAAAGAGTGCTTTCCTAAATGGTGACTTACAGGAAGAAGTCTACATGACACAGCCTCCAGGATTCAAGATAACCGGTCAAGAACAGAAAGTGTGTAGATTAGCTAAAGCACTCTATGGATTGAAACAAGCTCCTCGGGCTTGGTACATGAAAATTGATTAGTACCTGACAGATCATGGCTTTCAGCGGAGCCCATCTGATGCAAACCTGTATATCAAGCATACTAGTGATGATATTTTGTTTGTGGTTGTCTATGTGGATGACCTTATCATTACTGGCAACTCTGCACATTTGATCCATGGGATCAAACAAGACTTATGCAGCACCTTTGATATGACAGACTTGGGACTTCTTCATTACTGTCTGGGGGTTGAAGTCTGGCAGACTGAGAACAACATCTTTCTCGCTCAGTCCAAGTATGCCAAAATTCTTGTGGACAGGTTCAGAATGCAGGATTGCAAACCGGCCACGACTCCTATGGAACCAGGGCTCAAACTTTCAGCTCAGTTACCCTCCCCCCTTGTGGATGAAACTTTATTCAGGCAATTAGTGGGCAGCCTCATCTACCTTACTGCCACTAGACCTGACATCAGTTTTGCAGTGAACTACATTTCCCACTTCATGTCAGCTCCTAAGGCTGATCATTGGATAGCAGCAAAGCGTGTGCTATGATAGGTGCGTGGCACTTTTGATTATGGACTCCTATACACTCGAAGTTCCGATCCTATACTCAGTGGTTACACAGATTCTGACTGGGCCGGTTCGGTTGATGACCGTAAATCTACAGCTGGGTATGTGTTTAGTCTAGGATCTTGTGCTGTCACCTGGACTAGTAAGAAGCAGCATGCAGTGGCTCTCTCCTCAACAGAAGCAAAGTATCGGGGAGCAGTTAAGGCACCCTGTGAGGCAGTTTGGCTTCGATGTATGCTTGTGGATATGCATGTTTCCCAGACAGGTCCTACTCCCTTGTTTTGTCATAATCAAGGAGTGCTCAAACTTGCCAAGAATCCAGTCTTTCATGAACGAACAAAGCATGTGGAAAACCATTGCCACTACATTCGCCAGCTTGTTGAAGACGGATCCGTTCAGTTGCGATATGTTCCCACAACAGAGCAACCCACAAACATCTTCACCAAGCCTCTTGGTCCTGATAAGTTTGTAAAATTCAGAGGGTCTATTGGTGTTGTAAATAGATTGAGCATTAAGGGAGGGTATTAGAATAACACTGTTTAGTGTTTAATGCTCATTCTTATTCGTTGTTGCTATTTTAATCTTTTTAGCAGTTTTTTAGATGAAACTGATTGTTTCTATTTCCTAATAGGAACTTGATGTTTCTATTACTGTAAATATCTCTGTATTATTATTGAGCTTCATTTTGCTCATCAATTCAATTCATTCATTGGAAATCCATATGCGTGTTTTGCACTGTTTTACAGGAACATGACAATCTAGAATAAATGCGTTCATTGTTTATTATTTAGGTTAAGATCATTATGATTTGGAGCTTCTCAAGATCTATAGAAACAGAAAACTAAAGGAAATTACTGACCAAGACCACTATGTGTGTTATGTTTATGGAGGATATTGACCGTTCAATCCCTAGTGTGTAAATTTGATGATAATAAAAATTATGTTACTTTCTCCCTAACTTTCTTAAGAATCTTCCCCATCTTCAAAAATGTTGTTCCAAGCATTAATATTACGAAGGATACGTTTCCTTTGGGCTTGGGATGAGGCAAGGAGAAAGAGAGGTATGGGGCATTCTCCAAATATTTTCCAAGTATCGTTCCATTGCTATCAATGTTGCTTGAAACAAGAAAAAGAAAGTGAAATAGTGTTTTAGAGAAAGATGCATGAAATCACACAAGGGGGCTGATCATTTTAGAAAACAAATGAGGAGGATTTGATTATGCTATTAATTGGGTCAACAGAATAACAATTTCCATTGTTGTAATCTCAATTTTAGGTTTTGTGATATTGACAAGGTTTATTTTGTGCAAGTTCAAGAACAAACAAGTTAGAAAATTAAGCTTAGTAAAGTTTCTATTTGAAACATAATCACTAGATAATTTTTATGTAAAACAAAGAAAGACTATGGATTATCTTTATGATGAGCTTGACCAAACTTATACAAGATTAGTAGATTGTTGAGAGATTTACATTCAATTCTTAGTTATGTGTTTTGTTCCCAATATCTATTGTGTTAATGGGGATGCCTTGAATTACATACTAAGTGGTTGAGAGGTCTATCAATGCGCTGAAATAATAATTATATTAGATACCAAAGCTATAACTATGTCACGGATTTTAACAGGAAAACACAGTGTTATGAGTCATGACTGCAATAAAATAACTGTGAATCAACATGTTTGACACTATTAATGAGATGGAATATGTGAACATGAAAAAAGAGAGATGGCCTAATTTCAATATGTTTCCTCAATGCCTATTCTTTGCTCTTCAAAATTGGCATTCAACAATTCATTTGTAATTAACCTTAATAATAAGCTCTGAATGTCATTACAAATTACCCCATAACCTATGACTAATTTTTTGGTTTTTTTAAAGAGCCAAGAGTGGAGGCAAAGATAACAAAGGAATTGGCTTTATGGCGAGTGTTGGAGGCAAAGATTAGAAAGCAAATGGCATTAAAGTGAGTGTAGGATTCGAAAACATGAAGTATATAAACTAAATGCGATGCCAATTTCGATATTCACAAGAATCAACAATGCTCATAACACGTGAATTCATGCGAGGATCACAAAGACAAGGTGTCTAATATTGTGAAAAGGTACACCATAAAAGGGAATAGATAAAAGCCAACTAAAATATAGATTATTTTAGTCTTTAGATGCCAAAGGCAAGTATTGTGTGATAAATCAATGCTCATTGTCCAACTAAGTATTGGAAGTGAAAACATTGATGGGTTATTGAAAATCTGACCCTTCTTTTGACATTTTATGATATTTTTTGTCTTTTGTAAATGATATGTGATTTACATTTTTTTTGAAGAGTGTTTTTTGAATTATCCTTCTAGAATAGGTTTGAACTCCTTGGAAGGGCTGGGAAGGATTCAATTTGATCACTTATGGTTATCACTCCAATTTTCATTGGTTAATGTGCTGCCTCTCTATGATTGGTAATATAATCAGCAATCTTTGACATGAGTAATGCTGATTTAATCAATCCTCCTTCAAGGTAGTGATGTTGTCTATACTAATGCATGTGTTGCCGGTTTTACAACTTTTAATTTCTTAATGTTTCAAGATCCCAATATTTGTTTTGCTAGCAGCTTGACTTGGTATGTTTTCAATTTTCAGCGGAGTAATCCTTGTTTAGTAGAAAAGTGAACTTGAAATGACCAAAACCAATATGTGGTCAAAGACCTAGATATTAGAGAAACACTAGAAGATAGCTTTGGCCAACATTTAGGTTTCAAAGAGATTATGAAAAATTGGTTTGTGGCCAAAAGCCCGCAGCTATGTTGCCAAGGGCAACAAAATTTTAACCAAAAGTCCAGTAAAAAGGGGTGGCTGAGGTTTTGATCAAAATGTGGCTTTGATACCAATGAAATGAACTATAGAAATATCCAACATAAGATAGATAAAGTCTAAATTTAAAGTAATAAATAGAATATAAATGAATGATATAACCTATGTTACCAAATCCACAAGGTCTTGATGTTGGCTACGTGAATCCGTGTTTCGGATGCAGATATGGATATGGATCCACCCAGATCCAAATAGGATCTGCCACGTAAACAGATCCTTCGAATCCAAAAACGGATCCCATGCTACTGAAATGGATCTTTTGCCAGCTAGCCCTCACATTCCAAATCCTAAGCAAATAACATTGGAGTTTTTGGTTTATTTTTTATTTTTAAGGATATTTTCCACTTGTTTGAAACCCTAAAAACTGAATATTCTATTTGGATTTTTAGTAATATCATTTATTAGTAGTCTGTAGGCTATATACTTGTATAAGAAAGTTATTAATTATCTATAGGCTGTATAGCACATGATAATGCTAGAAGGAATGGTCTAACACATCAAAATTTTCATTTTCATTTTCTGATAGTGCTAATAGGTTAGCTTTGAGACAATACGTAGATAATAATGTATAGTGTACAAAGGATGGCTATGCCATTAATAATTTAATTATATCAATCCCATCCAATTTTTTCTGAAGAGTCTTTTATAACAATATGATACATAGACTATAACATGTTTTCAAACAGTTTACAATATTCATTTACCATTGTAACTAAATGGGAATTTTTAGATTTTTCTCAAACAATGTACAATATTTATTTTCCATTGTAACTAGATGGGAAATTTTAGATTTTAAGGCGAATTTCAAGGCAGATAACATGTTGATCATGATGTAGAGTTGAAATATTCTGATGAGCATGCAGATCCATTTTTGGACATGTAGCTAGACCTTGGCTTTTCAAAAATTTGGTGGATCCATGTAAGAGCCCTATCCTAGGGTCTTTTAACAGATCTATTTCTGATGAATTTAAATGCAATAAGAAGCAATAGTTTACTTTCTTACAAGACTTTTAAACAAAAAATTTTACTATTTACATTCTAATCCTTATAACTTATGGTGAACATTTCATTTTAATAAATTCATATGAGTAATCTATAGAGGAATCCCTGTACCGGTGGCTGGTGGAGATGATTTTGAGCTGATGCTCCAGCTGAATGCTCCTCTTGATTGACTCAACTGGATTTACCTTCCAGCGAACTAGGAAATAATTCCTAGCCCAGGAAACCTCCACAGGTTTTCTAACCCTCCAAGCCCAAGTCCAACTAGATGTAGTGCGCGTGTCCAAGATGAATGATCTAGACCAAGATGAACAATATTTCCTTCCTCTCAACAACCCAAGAAACCTCCACAGGTTCCTAGGGTCTCCACAAATCACAGCAAATCCTAAAATCATAGCCAATCCCCAAATCAAGCAAGGCCCCCACCTCCCCTTTTCTCCCTCCCCCTTCCCTTTTTATACCCTCTCTCTCTTCTCCATCTCAACCACCTCTCATTAATGGCATTAACTTCTCATCCATCCTTACAGTTGACTTCTCTTCTCCCAAGTAAAGCTGGAAGTACATTTGGAAATGTGATATGAATATAAAATTGGGAAATTAATGGGAGAGGACCATGTCTTCTCCCAAGTAAATCTGAAAGTACACTTGGGAATGAGATGTAATTAAATGGAGAGGACCATGTCTTCTCTCAAGTAAATGTGAGAGTACATTTGGGAATGTGAGATGTAATTAAATGGAGAGGACCATGTCTTCTCCCTAGTAAATGTGAGGGTACATTGGAGAATGTGAGATGAATATATATATATATATATATTGATAATTAGTTGAAGAGGACTATTTCTTCTCCCAAGTAAATGTGAGGGTACATTGGGGAATGTGAGATGAATATATATATATATTGATAATTAGTTGGAGAGGACCATGTCTTCTCTCAAGTAAACGTGAGAGTACATTGGGGAATGTGAGATGAATATATATATTATTTGAAATAATGGAAGGAGACCATATCCTACCTAAGATTCAATTTGAGAAGGCAAATTGGGAATTTGAATAATAGAAATTGTGAATTTTATATTAGACCAATAATTCTCAATATTTTCAGGTAATGTAAACATTAATAAAATTTGCAGGATAAGATTTAAGTGGGGCATTACATACACCTCTCCTTCAGAGAACTTCGTCCCAAAGTTAGAATGGAAAGATACAAGAAGTTTGAAAGCATAGCAAACCAGAGAGAGTTATAGTAGTAAAATTTGATAAGTAAGACAATGACATTACTTCCCATCAAGAGTCTCCAACTGATCTATATTCTCCTATCCATCCTGACCTACTTATGTTCCCACCCTATCCATCCTCTACTGCTTTATCAGTGGCAACGGCCATACTAACTACTGATAAAATCAACATGGTGGAAGCGTTGACTATATTGACCTAACTTCCCCAGCAGGCAACTGACAATCGTCATCACACGTCTAGGGGAGCGTGTCCACCACTACCCTCCCACAATTCCAGGTTTCAGAGGATACACGGTGGGAAATTCCTCCACCCTTCCTTCAGAACTAGGGTCAACACCCTAATACGGACCACACTACAGAGTTGGTTGGACTTGTCATCGAATAATCCAGTCAGGTCATCTTGCCACCTGTCATTTGCATTTTACTCGTGTCATAAGAGTGCATATCAATTAGATACCAAATGTAGTAGAATAATGTACATTATACCTTTCTCATGAGAAGTCTCGACCTTCCCTCAATGGAAGAGTAGATCTCAGCTATCATATAGTTCTTTTCCCCCTGCGGGTTAGCTCTCATTCATGCATTTATATAACAACAAGACATATAATCATCACATTATTAAGTCTAGTATCCATGTGTCAATCTGGGAATTCTCACTGGAAGTAAATCATAAATTCACTAAGTCATTCATTTAAATAAATCATATCCACTTGAGCTATATATTACCAAAATAATTCTGATAATTACACACTAAATAATCCATCACTAAGTGAGTTATACATGTAGGCCATACATCAACCATTTCTATCATCGATATCAAATCTATCAATTGATTCATATAAGTAGTTTTATGTGTCAAACCAAATGCATCAATATTACATAATGTTCATAAATAAATAACATGGAACTACAAAATAGAACCTTAACATAGGTAGCTGTCTAGTTAAAATGGGCATCACAGATGTTGAAAAAGTGATGGGTAGTCACGACGCATAGTCTCTGCATCCTCCCAGGTAGCAGATCTTGGGCCATACTTGTCCCACTGGACCTTAACTTGGTCCATCGTGCGACATCTGAGTTGTCGAACCCTACGGTCCAATATGCGTAATAGTTCTACCATTACGGTTCCCATGTTCGAGACCTGCGATTCCCGCCAATCCAGTTTGTGAGATTCATCAGAAACATAATGTCATAAAATAGATACATGAAAAACATCATGAGTTTTATGCAAATGGGGCGGCAGTACAAGACGATAGGCAACTGGTCCAGTCTTCTCTTTGATCCTAAAAGGTCCTACGAACCGAGGTGACAATTTCGTCCCCTCCCCAAACCAAATGGTGCTTTTGTTGGGCCGGATATGAATAAAAACTTGGTCCCCTACTTCATAACTGCGATCAATCCTATGTGAATCAACATAACTCTTTTGTCTATCCTGTGCTTCCTTTAACCTTTGCCGAACTTGCTTTCCCTGTTCCTCCATTTCTTGAACTAAATCCGGGCCAACTATCACTCGGTCCTCCAACTTTTCCCAACTCAACGACATCCTACAAGGCCTTCCATATAGAGCTTGATAAGGAGGCATCCTGATTGAACTGTGATAACTGTTATTATAGGCAAACTCTACCAATGGTAAGTACCTTTCCCATTGATTTTGATTATCCATGACGTACATCCTAAGCATGTCCTCCAAAACCTAATTTACTCTTTCAGTTTGCCCATCTGTTTCTGGACGATATGCAGTGCTCAGGTTCAACTGAGTCCCTAGTGCTGACTGCAAACTTGTCCAAAACCTAGATGTAAATCGGGAGTCTCTATCAGAAATGATCTTTGTGGGCAATTCGTGTAGTCGAATAACTTCATTTACAAACACTCATGCCACATCCGTAACATCGTAAGTGTCCCTTACTGGGATGAAATGGGCACTTTTGGTCAATTTATCAACTATAACCAATATAGCATTGTGCCTCTGGGAAGGGAGTGGCAAACCCACCACAAAATCCATGGAAATTACTTCCCATTTAGATGTAGGGATGTCATGAGGTTGTAGGAGTCCTACTACATGGCGATGATCAGCCTTCACTCGCTAACATTCAAGACATTTGGCGACAAATTGGACTATGTCTTGCTTCATGCCTACCCAAAAGAAGACTTTCTTTGTGTCTGCATACATCTTCTTTACCCTAGGATGTGCACAATAGAGTGCTCTATGGGACTCTTCGAGGATGGTTTCTCTTATACCCCCTTCCTTAGGTACGTACATTCTCCCCTGGAATCTCAATAGCCCATCTGATTCAAGGACATATCCCTCAAACTTTGGTTCTATCTGCTTCCCATTCTAGATGGCTGAGATGACTTTTAGATACCAACTATCTTCGAAGAGTTTCTCCAATATCCGCTCCCTTAAATTTACCTTTAAGGCTACTAGGGAGAAGGTTCGTGGCCTCCTGCTTAGTGCATCCGCCACTACGTTCTCCTTTCCCTTGATGTGTGAGATTTCAAAATCATACTTACTCATGAATTCGCTCCACCGCCTTTGTCTGGCGTTCAAATCCCTTTGAGTGAAGAGATGCTTCAGGCTTTGATGATCTGTTCTTAACTCAAATCTTCTCCCAATGAGGTAGTGTCTCCATAGCTTCAAGGTAACATCACTGCTGCCAATTCTAAGTCGTGGGTAGCATATAACTCTTCATGCTTCTTCAATTTTCTAGACGTGTAAGCTATTACTCTGCCTTCTTGCATCAATACCGCATCCAATCCTTGCGCAGAAGCATCGGTGTAGACAGTGAAATCTTTTCTCATGTCTGGTACTTGAAGGATCGATGCACTAGTTAGTAACCTCTTCAACTCTGTGAATGCAATGTCACATTCATTTGTCCATTCATACCTAACCCCCTTTCGCTGTAATGTGGTGATGGGTATTGCAATCCTTGAAAACCCTTCCACAAACCTGCGATAATACCTAGCTAGCCCCATAAAACTACGTACCTCATGGGCATTTTTTGGTACTGGCCAATCCATTATGGCCTTCACCTTTTCCAGGTCAACTGAAATCCCTTCTCCTGAAATGATGTGCCCAAGGTAATGGACTTTCTTCTGAAAGAAGAAACATTTTGACAATTTCCCATACAATTGATTTTCCCTTAAACAAGTCAATACCACCCTTAGGTGCTTTTCATGCTCCTTTTCATTCTTGGAATATATAAGAATATCATCAAGGAAGACTTGCATGAATTGGTCCAAATGCTTCCTAAACACACCATTCATGAGGCTCATGAATAGTGTTGGTGCATTGGTTAAACCAAATGGAACAACTACGAACTCATAGTGCCCAAATTGGGTTCGAAATGCAGTTTTTGAGATGTCCTCCTCCTTTATCCTCAATTGGTGGTATCCAAATTGTAGATCGATTTTTGAGAAGACCGCTGCTCCCTTCATTTGATCAAATAAGTCATCTATTCGAGGTATTGGGTACCTATTCTTTATCATGGCTCTGTTTAAGTCTCTATAATCTATGCATAGCTGCAAGGAACCATCCTTCTTCTTGACAAAAATTACTAGTGCACCCCAAGGTGAAATACTAGGTCTGATCAATCCCAAGTCTAAGAGCTCCTTTAACTGCATCTGCAACTCACAAAGCTCTGGAGTTGTCATCCTATAGGGTATCTTAGATATTGGTTCTGCATCTGGTTTCAGATCAATGGTGAAATCAATATCTCTTATAGGAGGTAATCCAGGCAATTCCTCTGGAAAAACATCCTTGAATTCTGCCAAAACTGGATGTTGATCTAGGGAAGGTCCTTTTTGGTCACTTATAGCCTTGACCAAATATAGTTTGCAACCTTGTCTGAGACAACGTTTTACCTTCATCATGGATATGAATCGTGGGGACACTCCCCTCTTGATTCCAAAAATCTCAATTGGCCTACCTTCATCATCTAAACAGATCACCTTCTACGAAAGCTCGATGAGCTTCTAGCCAGTCCATTCCAATAATTACATCATACGTCCCCAATGCTGTGACGTATGCCTTCAACTTAGTCATACACACCCCGAGGTTTACTTGACATTGGTCAACACTAGGCCTTATTGCTTGTTTTATTCCAGAAGCCATCTCAACTTGTTTAAAATCATCATGCTCATAGGCTGCCAACCCACATTTTTCTAATGCAACTTGTGAAATGAAACTATCTGTAGCACCAGAGTCCAACAAAATTTTAACTTTTACTTTGTTTATCACACTTGAGGTTTCTATCACGACAGTCTGGTGTTCAACTTGCTAATTGTCAACTACTGCATAGATTCGGTGGTGGCTACCTACTCTCCCCATTGGTTCTTTTCCCTCTCTTTTGTTGTTACCGGTTTGAAACTCAGGGCAGTCTCGCTGGTAATAAGGTCCTCTGCATCCCCAACAAGTGATGTGTGGTGGACCTTGAACTGAATGTTGTGGAGTTCTTTGGAAAGAGTTTCTTCCCCTGGAACCCCTGCCCCCACTTGCTGCTCCTCACGTATGACTTTGATTTGTACGCGCTCTTGAAGCTGTGGGTGAAGCTGCACTAGAGACCATTGAAATCCCTACTGTCGGTGTTCTAGGTATAATCTTGTTTCCATATGATGGTGGCCTCAAACTTCCTCCCCTTTGGAAGGTACGAGGGGCCTTCTGTTAAATTGGCAACTAGGGCCAAACTCCATGTGGGTCAGCTTATTTATGTCAGCTGATATTTTTATTGGATCCC